>WNWK01006730.1:0-102336 GCA_009830355.1 Cherax destructor | reverse complement strand
CACCGCTTTTTTTTTTTCACCATACTGTATTTCCAGTCACTCAACCATACTTCCACCACACTGCTAACCTGAAGAACATTATGCCAATAATAAACATCTCTTAGAAGACAATAACAGCAGTAATATTTATAAGTGTAGTAGTGATCACAATGTTTACCCAAGGGGAAATTTATTGATCAAGGTTAAAAGAGAAATTTAAAGTCTAGTATAAAATTACAATAACTTTACTGACCAAAAAAGCTGGTTATAACAATACATTTGCTAAATAGTTACAATTGCACTGTAGCGGTATACGAGACTAATATATTGACACACACACACACGAGAGCTATGAATCGACCCCTGCAACCACAAATAGGTGAGTACACATGAACATACACACACATGCCCACAAACACCCACGTCTTATTAATGTTGTGTTGGTACCTCTTGAATTAGTGTGTATATACCGTTAGCAACCGTTAAGAGTGTGTGCAATAATTGCTCCTATATCATTGTTGTCAGGCTGTGTCAGGGTGCCCGAGGCCCGATTGTTAGATGAGGTCAGTGTGAACTTGGAGCGCCTTGTGACTGCTCGCTCCCGTGTTGTTTCTGCCACTTGTACAATAAACAGCAGAACTGGAATTGTCTATTCTTCCTTTGTCTGTCTGGTGTAACCCACGTTATGACCAGATGTTGGGCATGACTGAGTGGTGGCAGCAGTGGGACTGAACTCCTGAATGGTCAAAGACCATCTTTTCAAACTTCAGGGTGGTTGTTTATTCTGAAACATGAGGATTAGTGGTGCATTCTTTGTCAAGATAAGGAACTGGACACTGGTGTATGTCACAAAAATATTTTAGAGCCCATACAATGACTAATGCTTCTTGTTCTCTTCGAGTAACATGTGTGTGTAGTAAAACACATCAGTCTCTCATCTGAATGACCTTTCTTGCAGATTTAATAATACAATTCTTACCTATTGAATTAAATTATAACTCTGGATTCCAACAGATTGCGGCCTATGTGCACATGTTACCTTCTTTTGTTTAGTTGCATTTTATAACTTGCTTTGTGCTAATTCTGAGCTCGCAGTCCATGTTCCTGTGTATCAATACTTACCACCCATAATCCTGTTCGAAGTCACCTAACCCCTACCACAAAGGAGCCGATCTGTTAGTAATGTTGTATTGGCACCCCTTTACAACCATAAAGAGTGTATCCAGTAATCACTCTTATAGCAGAGACACCATGTATGACTCATTGCTGCATATAACACATGTATATGTGCACACACAAATATCACACATCCACACACTGCTCAGTGATCTGTACAGCACTGTCTAAGCATTGGCAAGGCCAGAGACTGTAGTTTCGTACACCAGTACAATCATTATTGTACCTGGCAAGGTAAAACATGAACAGAGAAAGGGGAACTCAAAAGTCAACTAAAAGGGATGTCATAGAGGAAGAATCAGGACATGAGTGAATAGATACGGTATGGAATGGGAGAGAGAAGCTGCAGCTGCCAAGGCAAAGGTACAAAGCCTGGAAGAGAATCTAAGGGAGCTGAGGAGGGAACTGGAAGAGATGAAGAGAAGGAAGAATGAGGTGAAGGCAGGAATAGTAATAGCAGGTGAGGGGTAAGAAGGCAGAGAAAAGAGGGTAAACAAGACCATTGTGCAAATACTTCCAGGCAACCGGGAGGTGCAAGAGGTGATGAGGGAAAAAGAAAAGAAACTGTTGAAAAAAAAGACGGAAGTCTGGAGGGAATGGAAGTGGGAGGAGGAGAGGGGGAAGTTGCTGATTATCTGTAGTTTTCAGGAGGCTGAAGGAATAACTTGTGAAGAAATATGGATGGTGGAGGAACGAGAGATTCTATCTGTCAGTAAACTGAGGTTGGGAGGCCGAAGTGAGCCAGTTGACAAATTTTGAAATACTTGGAAAGTACTCATGGGGATAAGCCCTGTCAAACTTACTCGCAACAGAAATGGCACGAGACACGATTATGGAAAAAACTACTGCTAAGGCAGTCACAAAGGTAACAATAGATGTACCTTGATCGAAACAAAACAAAAAGGGAGAGAGAGAATAATTGAACGAAAAAACAGAACTGCCAGAGAGTACATTAACAGGTGTGCAACTTCAGTTTCTAGAGGAGCATCATGCAAACAACCACATAGATCCTCCTCATTCCCTAGTCTCCTTTCTTACTGGATACAGTTACCCAAAACAGTTTATACCCATCCCCAGTCCTACACCCAATTCAAACACCCTCCCCGGGCAAGTAGTGTTCATCAGAACTCTTGCCGAGTCACCAACAGAACAAGACCCGGGCCGGGTCTTGTTCGTCGTTCCCTCTAAACTCCAACCCCTCTATCCACCCTTATCTACATCCACGATCTTAACCCCGTACAAGTTAGAAACCCATCCTCAACGACCTCTCACCCTAACCCTCAACCAAACCTGACCTATGTGGAAGGACCGGGAAATCAGGAAACCAAGAACCATAACACAGTAATGGAAAGAAAACTGAAAATATGATACACAAATGCTGATGGCATAAATGTGATGAATTTAACGAACAGATATTGAAGGAATCTCCAGACATTATAGCACTTACAGAAACAAAGCTCACAGAGATGAAAACAGATTTATTCTTCACAGATGGATAACAGATTATGAAGAAAAAGAGGGAACTCACGAGGGGAGGTGTAGCACTGCTTATCAGAAACCAGTAGAACTCTGAGGAGATGAGAGGAATAAACAGGAGGCTATTGACTACATAGTAGGCTCGCTCAAGACCGGAGGTCCCAAGGTGGTGGTAGCAGTTATATACTATACTAAACAGAAGATCAAGACAAGAATACGATAACAGAGTGCTCATGGATACAGTAGCATTGTTCATGTGGCTAGAGGAGCCTACACGAGCAATGAAAAACTGCTGATCATGGGAGATTTCAACCACAAGGAAATAGACTAGAACCTGAACCCCCATGGGGGACCAGAAATATGAAGAGTTATGATGCTAGAGGTGATTATGGAGATCTTCGTGCACCAACATAACAGGAACACTACCTGAAAAAGATGAGGGATGAGCCAGCAAGGCTGCACCTTGTATTCACCCAAAGCAATTCTAACATAGGGAATACTGATTGCAAAAGCCCCTGGCGCCAATGACCACTGGAAGGAAAGACAGTGAAGGAGACAATGATGTAGCTGGAAAGTACCTGAAGGTAGAGAAGAAATTTATACCCAGGAGGAAAAGCTGCAATGACAAGAACAGCGTGAGCTCATAGTTCATGTTGAGGGGCAAGAGATACAAAAGCAAAAAGTGCTAGAGCATGGAAAAAAGGAGGCAAAGAACGCAGAAAAAACAAGGAAGTGAGCAAAAGGTCCAGGAATGAATATTCATGGGTAAGAAAAGAGCTTAATGACAATTTTAGAAAGACATATCGAAAGACAAATCTTACCCTATGTTGCTATATAGCTACATCAGGAGGAACACAGCAGTAAAGGCCCAGGTAATCAGGCTGAAGGAGGAAGGAGATTTCACAAGAAACCAGGAAGTGTGAGGAGCTGAGCAAGAAATTTAAGGAGGTATTCTCGGAGGAAATAGGGACAGTACCAGAGAGTCATGGAGGTAGAGTTCACCAGTGAGTGCTGGACACAGTACATATGACAGTAGAATAGGTAAGGAAACTATTATGTGAGCTAGATACCTCGAAGACAATAGGACCAGATAATATCTTTTTTGGGTCATGAGAGAAGGGATGGAAGCACTGTGTGACCCACTAGTCACAATCTTCAACAGGTCAATTGACACGGAGCAACTGCCAGAAGTGTGAAAGACAGCAAATGTAGTCCCAGTACTTAAGAAAGAGGATAGACAGGTGGCATTAATCTACAGGCTAGTGTCACTGATATCCATAGTGTGTAAGGTCATGGGGAAGATTATCAGGAGAAGAGTGGTGGAGGACCTAGAAAGGAGTGGGTTCATAAAGAAGGATCAGTACAGCTTTAGAGAAGGTAAAGCCTATCTCTCAAACTTACTAGAACTCTATAAGTTAACATAAGTGAGACAGGCGAGAGAGGGATGAGCAGATACGACACAGTATCGTACAAGAGACTGGAACGAAAGCTAGAGGGACAACCAGGAATAACAGAAAAAGTATTACAATGGATGAAGGAATACTTAACATGAAGAAAGTAACTTAGGGAAAAGGTGTCAAAATGGACGCTTGTGACAAATGGAATTCTACAAGTACTAGGACCAGTACTATTTCTCATGTACATATATGGCATAATGTAGGTGATAGTCAGAGGTATCCCTGTTTGATAGTCAGAGTATCCCTGTTTGATAGTCAGAGTATCCCTGTTTGATAGTCAGAGTATCCCTGTTTGATAGTCAGAGTATCCCTGTTTGCAGATGTTATGAAACTGTTAAGAAGAATTCAAGATGATGACCAAGAAAGCCTACAGGTCTGAGATGCCAGGTTACTGCTAGAATTTAACCGCAGTAAGTGCAAAGTTATGAAGATGGGGGAGGCAAAGTTATGAAGATGGGGAGAGGCAAGAGATATGAAAGATGGGGGAAGGGGGCAAGAGATTAGAAGATGGGGAGAGGCAAAGTTATGAAGATGGGGAGAGGCAAAGTTATGAAGATGGGGAGAGGCAAAGTTATGAAGATGGGGAGAGGCAAAGTTATGAAGATGGGGGAGAGGCAAAGAAGACAACAGACGGAATATGACTTGGGGGAAGGGGGCAAGGAGAAGGACTGAGGTGAGCAGTGCAAGATATCGCCTGAGTGCATCAGACGAATGGCAACAGAGACTGCGCTGGAGCAGCCATACAAAACAACACTTTATCAACACAGAGGCCCATGTAGGACTTCACTGAAAATCGACACATGGCAGGCCATAGGACTTACACCTGTATATACGACACATGCACGCTCATGTAGGACTTACACCTGATAATATACGACACTGGCAGGCCCATGTAGGACTTATACCTGATAATATACGACATGGCAGGCCCATGTAGGACTACACCTGATAATATACGACACATGGCAGGCCCATGTAGGACTCACACCTGATAATATACGACACATGGCAGGCCCATGTAGGACTCACACCTGATAATATACGACACATGGCAGGCCCATGTAGGACTCACACCTGATAATATACGACACATGGCAGGCCCATGTAGGACTTATACCTGATAATATACGACACATGGCAGGCCCATGTAGGACTTACACCTGATAATATACAACACATGGCAGGCCCATGTAGGACTTACACCTGATAATATACGACACATGGCAGGCCCATGTAGGACTTACACCTGATAATATACGACACATGGCAGGCCCATGTAGGACTTACACCTGATAATATACGACACATGGCAGGCTCATGTAGGACTTACACCTGATAATATACGACACATGGCAGGCCCATGTAGGACTTATACCTGATAATATACGACACATGGCAGGCCCATGTAGGACTTACACCTGATAATATACGACACATGGCAGGCCCATGTAGGACTCACACCTGATAATATACGACACATGGCAGGCCCATGTAGGACTTACACCTGATAATATACGACCATGGCAGGCCCATGTAGGACTCACACCTGATAATATACGACACATGGCAGGCCCATGTAGGACTCACACCTGATAATATACGACACATGGCAGGCCCATGTAGGACTCACACCTGATAATATACGACACATGGCAGACCCATGTAGGACTTACACCTGATAATATACGACACATGGCAGGCCCATGTAGGACTCACACCTGATAATATACGACACATGGCAGGCCCATGTAGGACTCACACCTGATAATATACGACACATGGCAGGCCCATGTAGGACTCACACCTGATAATATACGACACATGGCAGGCCCATGTAGGACTCACACATGATAATATACGACACATGGCAGGCCCATGTAGGACTCACACCTGATAATATACGACACATGACAGGCCCATGTAGGACTCACACCTGATAATATACGACACATGGCAGGCCCATGTAGGACTCACACCTGATAATATACGACACATGGCAGGCCCATGTAGGACTCACACCTGATAATATACGACACATGGCAGGCCCATGTAGGACTCACACCTGATAATCGAAATCAAGAAATTGGATTAAGTGCAGAGGTTTGCAATTACATTAATCCCGGAGCTAAAGAGTATGTGTTGTGAGGATAAATTAAGAGAGCTAAACCTAATGATATTAGAGGAAAGAAGGACTAGGAGGGATATGTATACATTGAGAAGTCACGTCCTCAGATCCAACCATTCTAACTTGAAAAAGTTGTCCAAGGTGTTTTCTGTACTGTACCAAGATGCCAGATCTTCTGACAGTATATGTCTCCGTACTGTCCTTTGAACTTCACATTGTTTCAGACTATGAAACAAAACTCTTCTCCAGGCTGAGGGACTGACCACCTCAAAACTACGTCTTCAAGGGTGATGAACTGAGTACATCGTCTTTACATCTCTGTTGCTTCTACCAACTTTTCTGTACTCGACTGAAGAAGCCTACTGTGTAGGCGAAACGTTTCTGAATAAAGATACCTAACTGTTGCACATGTGTCTTACCAACCCATCCACCTCTCGGACTGACTGACTGACTGACTGACTGACTACTCACACCAGGTTTATGTACCGATGACGAAAAAAAAAATGAGCGAGATTTTGAAAGAACAGAATAAACGAATGTTCCGCAGTCCACTAACGGGAAGAGAGTTGGATCCAGAATAAAACAGAGAGTGGAAATAGAGCAAAATATACCCTTAACCAAGTAAAAAGTTCAGTATCCCCAAGACGGCTCTGGCGCCTTTACTGTCCTTTGATATACCTTTGAAGAGTTTCGAGAGTATCTACTCTCTGAGCCCGGCCATGGGCCAGGCTCGTCTGGTGCTTGCCTGGTCAACCAGGCTGTTGCTGCTGGAGGCCCGCTGCCCCACATATCCATCACAGCCTGGTTGATCTGGCACCTGGTGAAGATATTTGTCCAGTTTCCTCTTGAAGGCTTCTACACTGGTTCCAGCCGTGTTTCGGATATCTTCTGGTAAGATGTTGAATAGTCTGGGACCCCGGATGTTAATACAGTGCTCCCGTATTGTCCCCACCGCACCCCTGCTCCTCACTGGGTTTATTTTACACTTTCTCCCATATCTCTCACTCCAGTATGTTGTTATGGCAGTGTGCAGATTTGGGACCAGTCCCTCAAATACTTTCCAGGTATATATTATCATGTATCTCTCTCTCCTACGCTCCAATGAGTACATGTTCAAGACTTGAAGGCGTTCCCAATAATTTAGATGTTTCAATGGCTCAATGTGAGCCGTAAACGATCTCTGGATTTGTTCCAGCTCTGAAATTTCTCCTGCCCTGAACGGGGCCGTCAGCACTGAGCAGTATTCTAAGTGAGGGAGCACTAGCGATTTGAATAGTGTCACCATCGGCATTATTTCCCTTGTTTTGAAAGTTCTCAATACCCACCCCGTCATCTTCCTGGCTGTTGTGATCTTTGTCTTGTTATGGTCTCTTCCTCAGAAAATACATAGACAAAAACACTAGCTACATACAGCTTTATATTGTTCTTTGAACGATTCCAAAATGTGTATGAAAGTCGCCTCGGTAGAAGGAAATTATACAAGCAGATATCAAAGTTTTCCAGCGGGCAGTAGAAAATAAGTGATGCTCAGTATTGACAGATTCCAACTGCTCACATATGGAAAGAATGAGGAACTCAAGAGGGGCACTAGATACAGAATCCAAGAGGATCATCTCATAGAATGAAAGAAATATATAAATATTTAGAAAATACAGTAAAGTAAATGCCATGAAACCCAGAAACATGGCAGTTTGGATAGTGATAACTTTCTCAACAAGAGAAAAAAATGCCGATGGTGACAGTATTAGAATCACTTGTCTTCTCTTAGTTAAAATATTGAAGGCAGGAGAGATATCAGAGTTGGGGAAACAGCGATCGTTTACTGCCGGCATAGAGACAAACTGGCTTAATAATTGTCCAGCATAATTTAAACCACTTTTGTATGGAAGATATATAAATAACGGTCTTTTTTTTTAGTTTTGGAGATCTCCTGAACATGTCCAGTTATTCTTTGGTTACTTAACAGATAAACATTCAATAAATAAATTACTGGGAACGCCTCAAAGTACTTGGAATGCACTTTGTAGAACAAAGAAGAGAGAGATAACTGATGGTATACTTGAGGGCCTATTTTAAAATCTCGGCACAACCAGAATATACTAAAGTAGAAATATGAGAAGAATTGTTAGACCCAGTGAAAAGCAGGGGCACCGTGGGCACAGTAAGAGAACACTGTATCAATATCCGTGGGCTTAAATTAGTCAACCAGCTACCAGAAGACAGGAGCATTGCCAGAACATGTGTAAAAGTTTTCTAGAGGAAACTGAACCAAGACCTCTATCAAGTGCCAGATCAAGTAGGTTGTGATGGATATGTGGGCCAGCAGGCGCCAACAGTAACAGTCTGGTTGACTGGGTAGTCAACAAAGATCCTGGCCCCAGGCCTCAGTATGAAAACTCTCGAAACCGGTAACAAGTATATCATAGGTAAGTGTCTGTATTGTGGTTCAGGTGTGGTGGCTGTTGTTGTGGGATGGGGAAAGGTGTAACACTGACCCACTGTTGCTCCATCCACCACCACCCTCACCAACCACCACCACCAACCACCACTACCCTCACCAACCACCCTCACAAACCACCACCACCAACTACCACCACCCTCACCAACCACCACCACCCTCACCAACCACCACCACCCTCACCAACCACCACCACCACCACCACCACCCTCACCAACCACCACCACCACCACCACCACCACCACCACCACCACCACCACCCTCACCAACCACAATCATTTTTCTGTGGGAACACAGTCCACTTACAAGGTAGTAGGAAGTGGTGAGTCTTATACGCTCACCTGTTGTATATCACCTCCCCTTCTCTCTCTCTCCCACTCTCACTTTCTCTGGTTTGAAATACATTTTTGTAGATTTATGTAACGTAACGTAACCTTAACCATGCCTTACCTAACATCAAGTAACATCATATCTGCAAACATGACCTTACGTCACGTAACCTAATGTAATGTAACCTTACGTCACGTAAAATAACGTAACGTAACCTTACAACACATAACGTAGGGTAACTAAACCTAACCTGAAACCAAGCCAGTATTATCAGTAGAGTAGCAGGTAGTGTTAAGAGTTAGCATTCTAGGTTAGACTAACGGATATCAAGTGTACTAACGCAGAGTTGATAGTAACGAAGTAATAAGAATTGGGCGACTAACGTGTAGCATCGCGGGGGATACTGTAGTTATTGAGAGCGTTGGTATGTTCACGCTGGTGCTTCAAGCTGGTCGAGGGTGGGTAGACAGCAACCATCCAGGCAGGTTGGTAGACAGCAACCATCCAGGCAGGTTGGTAGACAGCAACCATCCAGGCAGGTTGGTAGACAGCAACCATCCAGACAGGTTGGTAGACAGCAACCATCCAGGCAGGTTGGTAGACAGCAACCATCCAGGCAGGTTGGTAGACAGCAACCATCCAGGCAGGTTGGTAGACAGCAACCATCCAGGCAGGTTGGTAGACAGCAACCATCCAGGCAGGTTGGTGACAGCAACCATCCAGGCAGGTTGGTAGACAGCAACCATCCAGGCAGGTTGGTAGACAGCAACCATCCAGGCAGGTTGGTAGACAGCAACCATCCAGGCAGGTTGGTAGACAGCAACCATCCAGGCAGGTTGGTAGACAGCAACCATCCAGGCAGGTTGGTAGACAGCAACCATCCAGGCAGGTTGGTAGACAGCAACCATCCAGGCAGGTTGGTAGACAGCAACCATCCAGGCAGGTTGGTAGACAGCAACCATCCAGGCAGGTTGGTAGACAGCAACCATCCAGGCAGGTTGGTAGACAGCAACCATCCAGGCAGGTTGGTAGACAGCAACCATCCAGGCAGGTTGGTAGACAGCAACCATCCAGGCAGGTTGGTAGACAGCAACCATCCAGGCAGGTTGGTAGACAGCAACCATCCAGGCAGGTTGGTAGACAGCAACCATCCAGGCAGGTTGGTAGACAGCAACCATCCAGGCAGGTTGGTAGACAGCAACCATCCAGGCAGGTTGGTAGACAGCAACCATCCAGGCAGGTTGGTAGACAGCAACCATCCAGGCAGGTTGGTAGACAGCAACCATCCAGGCAGGTTGGTAGACAGCAACCATCCAGGCAGGTTGGTAGACAGCAACCATCCAGGCAGATTGGTAGACAGCAACCATCCAGGCAGGTTGGTAGACAGCAACCATCCAGGCAGGTTGGTAGACAGCAACCATCCAGGCAGGTTGGTAGACAGCAACCATCCAGGCAGATTGGTAAACAGCAACCATCCAGGCAGGTTGGTAGACAGCAGCTATCCAGGCAGGTTGGTAGACAGCAACTATCCAGGCAGGTTGGTAGACATCAATTATCCAGGCAGGTTGGTAGACAGCAACTATCCAGGAAAGTTGGTAGACAGCAACCATCCAGGCAGGTTAGTAGACAGCAACTATCCAGGCATGTTGGTAGACAGCAACTATCCAGGCAGGTTGGTAGACAGCAATTATCCAGGCAGGTTGGTAGACAGCAACTATCCAGGAAGGTTGGTAGACAGCAACCATCCATGCAGGTTAGTAGACAGCAACTATCCAGGCAGGTTGGTAGACAACAACCATCCAGGCAGGTTAGTAGACAGCAACTATCCAGGCAGGTTGGTAGACAGCAACTATCCAGGCAGGTTGGTAGACAACAATTATCCAGGCAGGTTGGTAGACAGCAACTATCCAGGCAGGTTGGTAGACAGCAATTATCCAGGCAGGTTGGTAGACAGCAACCATCCAGGCAGGTTGGTAGACAGCAACTATCCAGGCAGGTTGGTAGACAGCAACTATCCAGGCAGGTTGGTAGACAGCAACCATCCAGGCAGGTTAGTAGACAGCAACTATCCAGGCAGGTTGGTAGACAGCAACTATCCAGGCAGGTTGGTAGACAGCAACTATCCAGGCAGGTTGGTAGACAGCAACTATCCAGGCAGGTGAGTAGACAGCAATTATCCAGGCAGGTTGGTAGACAGCAATTATCCAGGCAGGTTGGTAGACAGCAACCATCCAGGCAGGTTGGTAGACAGCAACTATCCAGGCAGGTTGGTAGACAGCAACCATCCAGGCAGGTTGGTAGACAGCAACCATCCAGGAAGGTTAGTGACAGCAACTATCCAGGCAGGTTGGTAGACAGCAACTATCCAGGCAGGTTGGTAGACAGCAACTATCCAGGCAGGTTGGTAGACAGCAACCATCCAGGCAGGTTAGTAGACAGCAACTATCCAGGCAGGTTGGTAGACAGCAATTATCCAGGCAGGTTGGTAGACAGCAACCATCCAGGCAGGTTGGTAGACAGCAACTATCCAGGCAGGTTAGTAGACAGCAACTATCCAGGCAGGTTAGTAGACAGCAACCATCCAGGCAGGTTAGTAGACAGCAACTATCCAGGCAGGTTAGTAGACAGCAACTATCCAGGCAGGTTGGTAGACAGCAACCATTCAGGCAGGTTAGTAGACAGCAACTATCCAGGCAGGTTAGTAGACAGCAACTATCCAGGCAGGTTAGTAGACAGCAACCATCCAGGCAGGTTAGTAGACAGCAACTATCCAGGCAGGTTAGTAGACAGCAACTATCCAGGCAGGTTGGTAGACAGCAACCATCCAGGCAGGTTAGTAGACAGCAACTATCCAGGCAGGTTAGTAGACAGCAACTATCCAGGCAGGTTAGTAGACAGCAACCATCCAGGCAGGTTAGTAGACAGCAACTATCCAGGCAGGTTAGTAGACAGCAACTATCCAGGCAGGTTGGTAGACAGCAACCATCCAGGCAGGTTAGTAGACAGCAACTATCCAGGCAGGTTAGTAGACAGCAACCATCCAGGCAGGTTAGTAGACAGCAACCATCCAGGCAGGTTAGTAGACAGCAACTATCCAGGCAGGTTGGTAGACAGCAACCATCCAGGCAGGTTGGTAGACAGCAACCATCCAGGAAGGTTGGTAGACAGCAACTATCCAGAGAGGTACATACTAAGGTCTTGCCAAACGGGTGTCTCTCTCTGGCTCTTGACCAAGCAAGATGACAGGTAAATCTCCTACGTGCTTCTTAAGTTTTTAATCCTGTAATATTTCTTTACCCTCCTCGGAGCCCTGGTCTACGACCCGGCTCTGGCCAAGATTATCCCCAGAACCATTAACAGAAAATAGATTATTATCCTCTCACCATTGATAAAAAAAGGGTCTCTAACCACTTTCCTTGCAGCTTTTTTGTATTCTTTCGTTCGTATTTTTTTTTCCATTCATTAATGCCGTAATAAGGCAGAGGTTTTCAAGAGAAGAATGGACAGCTATGTACTGAAAGTGTCTGATCAGCAGAGTTGTTTTGACTGTGTTCGTGCGGGCTGCTGGCTACAATAGTCTTTTTGACCAGGTAGTCTCAGGTGGAGCTCCCAGGGAAAGCACTAGTGACGCGACGATACCAGAATTTTTGCCGATATCGATGCTCTGTTTTAGGTCGATACCGACACCATCAAAACAACCTTTGTTTTGTGTGTGAAGGGTTTAGAGAGTTTTGCTCCTGGCCAACTAGCGATACTTTGGTGCAACCTGGTGGAAACACTCTCGACACCAGTCACAGGTAGGTGGAATGTATACATTGTTAGTGGTGACCCCTCATGGGAGGTTCCACCATACTGGTGAAGGTCTGTGATCTAAGGGAACTTTTCCTTTCCTTCTTGGATCGACTTTGAATTCCAACAATTTTCCCAGGCGCTGTATGAACCTTACGGGTTTAATGCTTTTCCCTGAATATTTTATCTTTGATCATCAGTTGGTCTTCTCTCCTTATCCAGATGAGTCACAGGAAGTACTTTTTCACTCGTGCAGTAGATAATTAATATAAAATGCAGGCAAATTCAATATACAATTTAAAGACTAGGTATGATAGAACTCAAGATGCTAGAAAACAGTAACGACTCTCTATGAAGCTAAGAAGCAGCCCAAGAGCTAGGATCGTGGAGGGCTAAGATGCTGGAGGCCCGCCGCCCCATATATCCATCACAGTCGGGTTGATCTGGCACCTGGTGAAGATACTTGTCCAGTTTTCTCTTGAAGACTTCTACATTTCTTCCAGCTGTGTTTCTGATATCTTCTGGTAAGATGCTGAATAATCTGGGGCTACGAATGTTGATACAGTGTTCCCTTATTGTGCCCAGCGCACCCCTGCTCTTCACTGGATTTATCTTGAATTCCTCCCATATCTCCTACTCCAGTATGGCAGAGTGCAGATTTGGGACAAGGCCCTCGAATACCTCCCAGGTATATATTATCATGTATCTCTCTCTCCTCCGCTCCAGTGAGTACATATTGAAAGACTTTAAGGCATTCCCAGTAATTTAAATGCTTTACTGGCTTATGAGGGCCGTAAACGATCTCCGTATTTGTTCCAGCTCTGATATTTATCCTGCTTTGAACGGGGCCGTCAACACTGAGCAATATTCCTTATGTGGGAGCACTAGCGATTTGAAAAGTGTCATCATTGGTATTAATTTCCCTATTCTGAAGGTTCTCAATGCCCACCTCATCATTCTCCTGGATATCGTGACCTTTGTCTTATTGTGTTCTTTGAAAGAAAGGTCAGCTGACAGTTATTCCCAAGTCATTCTAGTGTTCCTTTCGTTCTGTTTGATGATCCTATTGAGTTTTGTATACAGTGTTCCTTCTGAGTTCTTCTTTCTTACCATACCTAAGCAGTTGGGAGGAATTAACAAGGTAGATACGGACATAATGTTTCAGAGATGAGACACAGAGGGGTTACAACTGGAAGTTGAAAATGCAGATGAGTCATAGGGATGCTAGGAAGTATTTCTTCAGTCATAGAGTTGTCAGGAAGTGAAACTGTGGAGAGTGATGTGGTGGAGGCAGAATCCATACATAGCTTTAAGAAGAGGTATGATAAGGCTCTAGGATCAAGGAGAGAGTGACATAGTAGCAGCTAGCGAAGAGGCAGGGCCAGCAGCTGTGAATCGACCCCTGTAACCACAGATAGGTGAGTACACAAACACGCACGTCATTATATACAAAAAAATGTCACAAAGATACCATCCACATTTTTCTTGATTTTTCCACCGACAGTAAAGTTGAGATTTAGGTTGTAATTGGATACTCAGAGCTCCTCTCACAATTTTCTGCCTCTTTAATAAATGGACCAATTTTTTGGCCAAAAATAATGACTCCATTTCAGAAAAGTTACCAATTATCTGGGCTGACAGAAATGTATTGGCTCATTTAGTTCTTAAAATATATGGAGAGTGTTATGTTACGTTTTTCTGGATATACGAGGCAGCAAGACGTGACCAGGGTTGTATCAGGCTGTGTATATCCTCGCTAGATATGTTTTTATGATAAGAATTTATGAAAGAAGGAATACTGCAGCAGGCCTACTGCCCATGCAAGGCAGGTCCAATTCACCCACCGGCTTAAGCCAATGCCTTAAGGTAGTCAGATCAGGTCACATTCACTGAGGAAGGAGCACGGCAACTGACCTAGTAGCACAAGCTAGTTAGGTCCAACTAAGTAAGTAAGTTTATTCAGGTATACACAAATACAGTTACATAGATTATCATACATAGCATCATATGTGTAGAGAACCCAGGATAACCCAAAAAAGACAGACAGAGTGACTTATTTCCATTGGGGTCCTTACCTCACACCCACCCTTACTCACACCCACTCATGTATTTATCTAACCTATTTTTAAAACTACACAACATCTTAGCTTCTATGATGGTACTCGGGAGTTTGATGGATATACTCAGTATTCCTATGTTTTGTCCGGCGGTTTTTCATTGCTTGTGATAGTTTTCCTGTTTGATACTTTAGTTCTTCTGTGTGTTTATTGGAGTTGCGCATTTATAAGTGTCATCAACACGATACACGACTCTAGACATGAACAAGACAGGACTCTAGACATGAACAAGACAGGACTCTATACATAATTATTGGACTCTAGACATGAACAAGACAGGACTCTAGACATGAACATGGCAGGACTCTAGACATGAACAAGACAGGACTCTAGACATGAACATGGCAGGACTCTAGACGTGAACAAGACACGACTCTAGACATGAACAAGACACGACTCCTGACATGAACAAGACAGGAGTTAAGCCGTGAGCATTACAGGACAGTCAACAGCAACAGCCAGGTTGACCAGTCACCAGCACCAGGTTGATCAGTCACCAGCACCAGCCAGGTTGATCAGTCACCAGCACCAGCCAGGTTGATCAGTCACCAGCACCAGCCAGGTTGATCAGTCACCAGCACCAGCCAGGTTGATCAGTCACCAGCACCAGCCAGGTTGACCAGTCACCAGCACCAGGTTGATCAGTCACCAGCACCAGCCAGGTTGATCAGTCACCAACACCAGCCAGGTTGATCAGTCACCAACACCAGCCAGGTTGACTAGTCACCAGCACCAGCCAGGGCAGTCACCAGCTCCTGGCCCTGGCTCTCTGCTGGCCACTATGTGCACTTCCTCCTGGGTGGGTGAGTCCTATGTTACCTACTTTTAAACTATATATGGATCCCGCCTCTACCACTTCCTAGTCTAGGTCGTTCCACTTCCTGAACATTGTACGGATAACGACGTATTTCCTTACATTCCCGTGACTCATTTTAACTTCACCTGTACCAAGGGTTCTGCTCCAGGTGTAGGGAAACTCTGGAAACTCATCAAAGGTAAAGGTTGTGTACGTGAGACTAACATTTGTTTGAGAGGCAGGTCTTACGTACATCCTATTAGTTTCTTTCAGTATTTTGTACATTATTGTTATGGCACTCTTGGTCCTTTTGTCCTCTAATGCCATTAGGTTTAGCTCTGTGACTAGTCTCATTGCAAACCCTTGCACTTTTTCTAGCTTTTTTATAGGCCTTATGGGATGCAGGTTCCATACTGGCGCTGCATACTCCAAGACGGGCTTGACATGTTGAAGTTCCAGAAAGCCATCCTTAAATTTGCTAGTCTCATGTTTGCTGCAATTGTTATTCGGTTGATGTGCGTCTGTGGCGAGATGCTGGCAACTATGTTCATTCCCAAGGTCCTTCACTTCGACCTCATATGCTGTACTTTTATCATTCTTGATATAAGTACAGAATATGCGCCCATATGCTGTACTTTTATGAAGACTGAGGGACTGAGCACATCTCCAGGCTGATGGACTGAGCACATCTCCAGGCTGATGGACTGAGCACATCTCCAGGCTGAGGACTGAGCACATCTCCAGGCTGAGGGACTGAGCACATCTCCAGGCTGAGGGACTGAACACATCTCCAGGCTGAGGGAATGAACACATCTCCAGGCTGAGGGAATGAGCACATCTCCAGGCTAAGGGACTGAGCACATCTCCAGGCTGAGGGACTGAGCACATCTCCAGGCTAAGGGACTGAGCACATCTCCAGGCTGAGGGACTGAGCACATCTCCAGGCTGAAGGACTGATTATCTCAAACTCCGTCACATCTTCCACCGTTCTTTTTTGTACTGGACTGAAGAAGCCACTGATGTGCGAAATGTTTGCACAATAAAGATACCCAAACGTTGCACAAGTGTCTCATTCATCAACTTTTCTGTTTTCCGAACCATTGATGTAATAATCTTAGTGATAAGTGAAGAATGTTGAGCGCTGGTGTGTGTTCCAGAGCGCAAGGTTCACGCTCTTACTGGGCTCCATAACTTCTAGTTTACCATTTTAATAAATAGGGATATAGATTTAAATTCTATAACAAACGAATGCTTTGTGTTATCGGCTTCAAAATATTAAAGATGATACATTCTATCAGAATGACGAAGTCAGAAAGTTTGGACTACTGAGGTGAAAATTTTACATTTTAATGATAGTTGAAATACTTGGAATCGTTGGATTCGGAGCAATTACTGGAGAATGCCTCTTCTCATAGGCTTTAAATTTTCAGTTTTTTAATGAGCTTTTCTGAAAGAAATTTTGGTTTTTATTTAAGCAGTGTAAATGTTAAATTGTCGATTTTAGTAAGTAAATTAATTTCCATGTGATAACTACATAATGACTCTTCTGGTCGGCTTCAAACACTTCAGCGTTAGTGTATCTTTGAAAGTATCTTTTGTATTGAATTTGGGGTTTGCAGGTGCCAGTTTGCAGGTGCCAGTTTCTCAATTTTATATCATTTTTTTATCAAATTGATTTTTTTAAAGAAAATCAAATGTTTTTTTTTTCTTAGAGAATTGTACAAAATTTTAAATAGAATAGAAAGGCAAGAAAATTAAGAAGTTTTGAAAATAGGATTTTTATATTATTTTTAAATTTCACAAGTTTAGAGAAACCTAACATGATAGTATCAGAGCCGCCATGTTGTAAGCTACAGTGTTCTCCTCTTCCAATAACTTCCTCCAATGCTTTCCTTTATAACTTCAGAACGCCTTATCCGATCGGCTTCACATTTTCAACCTTGGTCAACAATTACTAAGTGAATGTTCATGGAGAACTTGACAGTTGTAGCTGTCCTCTGCTCAGTTTTACATAGATCATTCCCGACATTGTTGTCCATGAGATAACTTCAGAAAGCTTCTTCTGATCAGCTTCAACATTTCCCCACTTGCGTCTCCTACCCAGACGAAGGTTAGTGTCTTAATGAAGTGTTTAGGCGCCATTTTCCTATGTTTAATCTCTAAATGGGATAGCAATATTTTGCATGTCATAACTGGATTATGCTTCCTGAAGGATTCATTGATGCTGGTGATGGGCTTTTGAGCCAAGGAACTGGATTTCCTCTTACTTGGATTAAATCTGAATGCCTCCCATTCCATAGGCGCTTGTATACCTAGGGTATACTTGGAGGGGGTTTTGGGGGTCAAGGCCCCCGTGGCCCGGTCCGTGACCAGGCGGATCAGGGCCTGATCAACCAGGCTGTTACTGCTGGCCGCACGTGAACCCACATACGAACAACAGTCCGGCTGATCAGTTACTCTGTGACCACTAAGTTTTAGTAATTTTCCTCAGATTAAAATACAATAATTGTGAACGGTATCAATGTTCAACGGCTGCTGCATCGTACGACATTAATGAAACACTTCATTAGTTTAGGCTCTGTACGTTGGATTCTGTGCCATAACTGAGAAATGCATCTTCTGGTCAGCTTCAAACTTTTGGTGTTAATGTCTTTTCTTCTAAGGAAATAATCTCTTAATGTTAGGTGGTGTTAGTTATCGTGCGCCAATTTTATTAATTAAATTAGTTTTTGTGAAATACTTGTACAATGTTTCTTCTGGTCAGTTTAAGTCAGTGTGTTAGGTTAAATCTACATAATATACGTTTATGTGAGAATAACATCTGTGTCCTCTCTACTTGTAAAAATTTTGTTATACACACAATACATAATTAAAACTTAATTATTTGCTTAAAAGTTGACCAAGTTTACCTAGAGAAAAGTTGGTCAAGTTTACCTAGAGAAAAGTTGGTCAAGTTTACCTAGAGAAAAGTTGGTCAAGTTTACCTAAGAAGTTTCAGTTTACCAGAAGTTGTAAGTTTACAAGAAAATTCGTTTACCTAGAGAAAAGTTGGTCAAGTTACCTAGAGAAAGTTGTCGTCGAAGCTTGACTGCCTAGAGAAAAGTGGTCAGCTTGCCTAGAGAAAAGTTGGAGTACCAGAAATTGTCTTACCTAGAGAAAAGTTGGTCAAGTTTACCTAGAGAAAAGTTGGCAATTTACCTAGAGAAAAGTTGGTCAAGTTTACCTAGAGAAAAGTTGGTCAAGCTTACCTAGAGAAAAGTTGGTCAAGCTTACCTAGAGAAAAGTTGGTCAAGCTTACCTAGAGAAAAGTTGGTCAAGCTTACCTAGAGAAAAGTTGCAGTTACCTAGAGAAAAGTTGGTAACTTACCTAGAGAAAAGTTGGATTACCAGAGAAAAGTTGTCTTACCTAGAGAAAAGTTGGTCAGTTTACCTAGAAAGTTGGCTTTCCTAGAAAAGTTGATCCATTTCTGGAGGGATAATTTAGGAAATTGAGTCATTTGACCTGAGAAAAGTTGCCAAGTTAGGAAGTTGTCAAGCTTAATGAGAAAGTTGTCAACTATCAGAAAAGTTGGTCGCTTTCTCTAGAGAAAGTTGGGTCAAGTTACTAGGAAATTGGTCAATTACCTAGAGAAAGTTGTCATTACCTAGAGAAAAGTTGGTCTAGTTTACCTAGAGAAAGTTGGTCAAGTTTACCTAGAGAAAAGTTGACCAAGTTTACCTAGAGAAAAGTTGGTCAAGTTTACCTAGAGAAAAGTTGGTCAAGTTTACCTAGAGAAAAGTTGGTCAAGTTTACCTAGATAAAAGTTGGTCAAGTTTACCTAGAGAAAAGTTGGTCAAGTTTACCTAGAGAAAAGTTGGTCAAGTTTACCTAGAGAAAAGTTGACCAAGTTTACCTAGAGAAAAGTTGGTCAAGTTTACCTAGAGAAAAGTTGGTCAAGTTTACCTAGAGAAAAGTTGGTCAAGTTTACCTAGAGAAAAGTTGGTCAAACTTACCTAGAGAAAAGTTGGTCAAACTTATCTAGAGAAAAGTTGGTCAAACTTACCTAGAGAAAAGTTGGTCAAACTTACCTAGAGAAAAGTTGGTCAAACTTACCTAGAGAAAAGTTGGTCAAACTTACCTAGAGAAAAGTTGGTCAAACTTACCTAGAGAAAAGTTGGTCAAGCTTACCTAGAGAAAAGTTGGTCAAGCTTACCTAGAGAAAGTTGGTCAAGCTTACCTAGAAAGTTGGTCAAACACCTGAAAGTTGGTCAAGCTTACCTAGAGAAAAGTTGGTCAAACTTACCTAGAGAAAAGTTGGTCAAACTTACCTAGAGAAAAGTTTGGTCTGTGTAAGTCCCATTTTTTGGGGGGGGGGAGAAATTTAGTAAATTGAAAGTGCTTTTGACGTGATGGTTGCCAAGTGTGGCAGTCGATCAACTTCAACGCTGATGATAACTTGATAACACAACTTCTGGGCGCCTGCCTTCAAGCATAATGTCCTAGTGTACTTTAGGACATTGGTCACTCTTAAGGTAACAAAAGAATGCGTCTTGAGTTAACCTTCAAAGTTGATGTTTCTTAATGGAAGGTTTGAATTAAACTTGGCTTGTGTCACTTGTCATTTTTAGGGAAGAAATTGGGTTCTTAGTTTCCATATGATGACTTGTGAATGCCTCTTCTGGTTCACTAATATTTAACTGCGTATAAATTTATGCGGCACTCTGCACTATTCCAGTCGCGTACATTGAGTCACAGGAGGCTGTGGTTACGCAGTACGGGGATACCTGTCTCGGATCACGCAGCCACATAAATACATTTAGTTCCAGCTGAGTTTATATAAAACACTTTGTTTCCTTTTTGTTACTGTGGTTTTCTGTGTATGTGTGTGTGTGTGTGTGTGTGTGTGTGTGTGTGTGTGTGTGTATGTGTGTGTGTTGTGTGTGTGTGTATGTGTGTGTGTGTGTGTGTGTGTGTGTGTGTTGTGTATGTGTGTGTGTGTGTTGTGTTGTGTTTGTGTATGTGTGTGTGTATATGTGTGTGTTGTGTGTTTGTGTGTGTGTGTATGTACCACCTATCACTAATGGTTGGTGACTCAGCTCCTGGCCCCCTCTGTGTGTGTGTTGTGTGTTTGTGTGTGTGTGTATGTACTCACCTAATTCACCTAATTGTGGTTGCAGGGGTCGAGACTCAGCTCCTGGCCCCGCCTCTTTGCTGTGTGTGTGTGTGCGTGTGTTTGTGCGTGTGTACTCACCTATTCGTACTCACCCATTTGTGGTTGCAGAGGTCAATTCACAATGCCTGCTAGTCGCTAATAGGTCCACTCTGTCCCTGTTCCATGAGCATTATCGTACCTGCCTCCACTATATCACTCTCCAGATTGTTCCACTTCCTGACAACTCTGTGACTAAAGAAATACTTCCTAACATCCCTGTGACTCATCTGCGTCTTCAACTTCCAGTTGTGACCCCATGTTGTGTCCCATCTCTGGAACATCCTGTCCCTATCCACCCTGTTAATTCCTCTCAGTATTTTATATGTGGTTACCATGTCCTCCCTATCCCTCCTCTCCTCCAGTGTCGTCAGGTCGATTTCCCTCTCATCATAGGACATACCCGTTAGCTCCGGGACTAGTCTTGTTGCAAACTTTTGCACTTTCTTTAATTTCTTGACGTACTTGACCAGGTGTCTGTTCCATACTGGTGCTGCATACTCCAATATGGACCTGACGTATAAGGTGTACAGAATCTTGAACGATTCCTTACTAAGGTGTCGAAACGCTATTCTTAGGTTTGCCAGGCGCCCATATGCTGCAGCAATTATTTGGTTGATGTCCAATACATACAAACGAGGAATCTTTGAATCTCATGTTGAGCTCCTCACATATTTCTCGGTCATTTCTTGTGATTTCCCTCCTTCCTTCCTCAGCCTGATTACCTGGTCCTTGACTGTTGTTTTCCTCCTGACGTGGCTGTACAACAGCTTGAGGTCAGATTTGGCTTTCGCTGCTATGTCATTTTCGTATTGTTGTTGGGCTTCCCTTCTTACCTGTACATATTTATTTCTTGCTCTACGACTGCTCTCCTTATTCTCCTGGGTCCTTTACCTTTGAGTGTGAGTGTGTGTTTGCGTGCGTTTACATGTTCACGTGTACATTGGTGCTAATGCCAACGTATGTGCTCACCTTTTTACGGTTGTGGGAATGGAATCACTACTATGGTAGGTGTGTTACTGTCTCATACCTACTGTTAAAACTGTGTATGAAGTCTGCTTGCAGTAGTTTCCCGTGCAGATCGTTCCACTTCCTAAGCATCCTCCGGCTGTGTGTAGTTATGTATGCGG
Source organism: Cherax destructor (assembly GCA_009830355.1). Classification (NCBI taxonomy): domain Eukaryota; kingdom Metazoa; phylum Arthropoda; class Malacostraca; order Decapoda; family Parastacidae; genus Cherax; species Cherax destructor. The sequence goes on along the minus strand of WNWK01006730.1, from coordinate 80,314 downwards.
ACTACAGTCTTCTCTCTGTAGGCTTGAGTGCCCACTGACAAGCTTGAGTGCGCACAGAGAGGGCTGAGTGCCCACTGACAAGCTTGAGTGCGCACAGAGAGGGCTGAGTGCACACTGAATACATTAATCAATTTTCTTATATTTTCCAGTTTCATATTTTGCTGCTGATTGTGTTGTTTATTTTCGTGTTTCATAATGTGATACTTAACTCTTATATATACGAAAACAAATATTTTAATTTTTCTATTCTTTATTTTTGTGAGAGTTTTTATATAGAGTTTTGTAGCGTCTGTGTTCATAGCTTGGTGAATGGAGGATCGAGCCTCCACTACTTGCGTGAAGCTAGACACAAGTACTTCATACACTACAACCAGTAGAATGCATTTCGACAGAAGGGATTTCTAAAGGGAAATTACCAGCAGATTTTGCAAATGTCTTTGTGCAAAAAGTATAAGTGGGAAGGAGGGCAGATGGATATTTAACTTCATTACAGATAGAATCCAAACAGTATTAGTAAACAGTGACCTTTGCAGACGATGCCTGAATTTGTCTGAAAGTGGCATCCAAACAAGACACAGCGAGCCTCCAAGACCTCCAGTGGGTCATTGACGACAACATAATGTTCAATGAGGATAAATTACAGTTACCATGTTACGTAAGAATGGAAGAAGTAAAAACAAGATCGGAGTACGAACTCAAATCACTCAGTAGAACGAACGTAAGTCAAATGTGAGAGACCTGGGAGTAGTAATGTCAGAAGTTCTCATGTTCAAGGAGCACAACAATGTTGTTATCACAACTGTTACATAAATGATAGCTTGGATAGCTAAAACCTTCAAAACAAGAGATGTCAAGCCAATGATGACTCTCTTCAGGTAACTCGTTATCTCTTGCTTGGAGTATTGCTGTGTACGAAACGCCTCTTTCATGGCAGCGAAATTGGTGAGCTGAAATATGTAGAGAGAACCTTCACTGCTCTCGTATACACTCAGCCAAACACCTAAATTACTGGGAGCGCTTAAAGCCCCAAGAACTATACTCCTTAAAACATAAGCAAAAATGGTATAATCTACACCTGGAAGACACTAGAGGGATTGGTCCCAAACCTGCACACCGAAATTACTACTTATGAACACAAAAGGCTTGGCAGACGGTGCTGGATACCACAAATAAAAAGCAAGGGAGCGATGAATACATTGCAAGAGAAAGCAATAAGTGTTAAATGACGACGATTCTTCATGCATCAGAGGGATTACCAGCAAACTCCTGGCTGTTCTCAAGATGAAACTCGACAGATTTCGCGAAACAGTTACTGATACTGGTTTGTGGTACGTACATTGGACGGGCACTGACAGCTTGATCGATCAGGTGAGCAACCACGCGGCCTGGTCTGGGACCGGGCCGCGGGAGGCAGTGACCTTCAGAAGCGACTCCAAGTATACCCCAGGAACTTCTAGCTGCCTTCAAAGTGTGAATTTGTTAATTCAGTTCCTGATCAGCCGAGCTGTGATGAAGACGTTGGACTGCGAGTTGCTAGCACTAATAGCTTGATCATCAGACCATATACCTGGAGGCCTCGCCCGGGATATTGTAGCTGGAGCGATGACCTTCGGTATCAACAGCTGGGCCTTTGATAGTGTCTTCCTGTTGTATGTTTGTCATGGTTACCAGTGTCTTCCTGTTGTATGTTTGTCATGGTTACCAGTGTCTTCCTGTAGTATGTTTGTCATGGTTACCAGTGTCTTCCTGTTGTATGTTTGTCATGGTTACCAGTGTCTTCCTGTAGTATGTTTGTCATGGTTACCAGTGTCTTCCTGTAGTATGTTTGTCATGGTTACCAGTGTCTTCCTGTAGTATGTTTGTCATGGTTACCAGTGTCTTCCTGTAGTATGTTTGTCATGGTTACCAGTGTCTTCCTGTTGTATGTTTGTCATGGTTACCAGTGTCTTCCTGTAGTATGTTTGTCATGGTTACCAGTGTCTTCCTGTTGTATGTTTGTCATGGTTACCAGTGTCTTCCTGTTGTATGTTTGTCATGGTTACCAGTGTCTTCCTGTTGTATGTTTGTCATGGTTACCAGTGTCTTCCTGTTGTATGTTTGTCATGGTTACCAGTGTCTTCCTGTAGTATGTTTGTCATGGTTACCAGTGTCTTCCTGTAGTATGTTTGTCATGGTTACCAGTGTCTTCCTGTTGTATGTTTGTCATGGTTACCAGTGTCTTCCTGTAGTATGTTTGTCATGGTTACCAGTGTCTTCCTGTAGTATGTTTGTCATGGTTACCAGTGTCTTCCTGTAGTATGTTTGTCATGGTTACCAGTGTCTTCCTGTAGTATGTTTGTCATGGTTACCAGTGTCTTCCTGTTGTATGTTTGTCATGGTTACCAGTGTCTTCCTGTAGTATGTTTGTCATGGTTACCAGTGTCTTCCTGTTGTATGTTTGTCATGGTTACCAGTGTCTTCCTGTGTATGTTTGTCATGGTTACCAGTGTCTTCCTGTTGTATGTTTGTCATGGTTAATCACAGTGCTTCCTGTTGTATGTTGTCATGGTTACCAGTGTCTTCCTGTTGTATGTTTGTCATGGTTACCAGTGTCTTCCTGTTGTATGTTTGTCATGGTTACCAGTGTCTTCCTGTTGTATGTTTGTCATGGTTACCAGTGTCTTCCTGTTGTATGTTTGTCATGGTTACCAGTGTCTTCCTGTGTATGTTTGTCATGGTTACCAGTGTCTTCCTGTAGTATGTTTGTCATGGTTACCAGTGTCTTCCTGTAGTATGTTTGTCATGTTCCAGTGTCTTCCTGTAGTATGTTTGTCATAGGTTACCAGTGTCTTCCTGTGTATGTTTGTCATGGTTACCAGTGTCTTCCTGTTGTATGTTTGTCATGGTTACAGTGTCTTCCTGTTGTATGTTTGTCATGGTTACAGTGTCTTCCTGTTGTATGTTTGTCATGGTTACCAGTGTCTTCCTGTTGTATGTTTGTCATGGTTACCAGTGTCTTCCTGTTGTATGTTTGTCATGGTTACCAGTGTCTTCCTGTTGTATGTTTGTCATGGTTACCAGTGTCTTCCTGTTGTATGTTTGTCATGGTTACCTGTCTCTGATTTGCTGTTACGTACTTCTTTTTGTTTGATGCTGTCTACTGCTAGCTTCTGTGTTTTGTATTAGTTATCCTGCTAGTCACCCTGCTGTGTTCACTACTGTGTGTCCATTGCTGTGTTCATTGCTGTGTCCACTGTTGTGTGTCCACTGCTGTGTTCACTGCTGTGTCTACTGTTGTGTCCACTGCTGTGTATCCACTGCTGTGTGTCCATTGCTCTGTATCCACTGCTGTGTGTCCACTGATGTGTATCCACTGCTGTGTGTCCACTGCTGTGTATCCACTGCTGTGTGTTCATTGCATACAACATCCAGATCCAAATGCTCAATTCACTGTACATTCCCTGCACTGATAGCTGCTACTACTGTACATTCCATGCTCTGATAGCTGCTACTACTGTACATTCCATGCTCTGATAGCTGCAACTACTGTACATTCCCTGCTCTGATAGCAGATGCTACTGTACATTCCTCCTCTGATAGTTGCTACTACTGTACATTCCCTGCTTTGATAGCTGCTACTACTGTACATTTTCTGCTCTGATAGCAGTTGCTACTGTACATTCCTCCTCTGATAGTTGCTACTACTGTACATTCCCTGCTTTGATAGCTGCTACTACTGTACATTCCTCTTGATAGCTGCTACTACTGTACATTCCCTGCTTTGATAGCTGTTACTACTGTATATTCCTGCTCTGATAGCTGCTACTACTGTACATTCCCTGCTCTGATAGCTGCTACTACTGTACATTCCATGCTCTGATAGCTGCTACTACTGTACATTCCCTGCTCTGATAGCTGCTACTACTGTACATTTCATGCTCTGATAGCTGCTACTACTGTACATTCCATGCTCTGATAGCTGCTACTACTGTACATTTCATGTTCTGATTGCTACTACTGTACATTTCATGCTACTGTACATTCCATGCTCTGATAGCTGCTACTACTGTACATTCCATGCTCTGATAGCTGCTACTACTGTACATTTCATGCTCTGATAGCTGCTACTACTGTACATTCATGCTCTGATAGCTGCTACTACTGTACATTCCATGCTCTGATAGCTGCTACTACTGTACATTCCATGCTCTGATAGCTGCTACTACTGTACATTCCTTCTCTGATAGCTGCTACTACTGTACATTCCATGCTCTGATAGCTGCTACTACTGTACATTCCTGCTCTGATAGCTGCTACTACTGTACATTCCATGCTCTGATAGCTGCTACTACTGTACATTCCATGCTCTGATAGCTGCTACTACTGTACATTCCATGCTCTGATAGCTGCTACTACTGTACATTCCATGCTCTGATAGCTGCTACTACTGTACATTCCATGCTCTGATAGCTGCTACTACTGTACATTCTGCTCTGATAGCTGCTACTCTGTACATTCCATGCTCTGATAGCTGCTACTACTGTACATTCCTGTTCTGATAGCTGCTACTACTGTACATTCCATGCTCTGATAGCTGCTACTACTGTACATTCCATGCTCTGATAGCTGCTACTACTCCATGTTGATATGCACTACTGCATTCCATGCTCTGATAGCTGCTACTACTGTACATTCCATGCTCTGATAGCTGCTTACTGTACATTCCATGCTCTGATAGCTGCTACTACTGTACATTCCATGTTCTGATAGCTGCCACTACTGTACATTCCATGTTCTGATAGCTGCTACTACTGTACATTCCATGCTCTGATAGCTGCTACTACTGTACATTCCATGCTCTGATAGCTGCACTACTGTACATTCCTCTCTGATAGCTGCTACTACTGTACATTCCATGCTCTGATAGCTGCTACTACTGTACATTCCTTCTGATAGCTGCTACTACTGTACATTCCTGCTCTGATAGATGCTACTACTGTACATTCCATGCTCTGATAGCTGCTACTACTGTACATTCCATGCTCTGATAGCTGCTACCACATCAAGTTTATATACCATTACTTGGGTTTAGTCCTCTCTCATTCTTTAATTTTGTGGTCTTATTTTGGGTATATATATCAGACTTTTTTTTTTTGATCCCCCACGGTGAAAAGCCCTGTTCCTCCCCACTTCTGTTTTCCATTCTTATGTTCGACTTAGACCTGGAGGTAAATCATAGCACCTTAACATCTTTTGCTGATGACACCATAATCTCTGAGAGTGGCATCCATCAAAGACACATCTTGAAGAAGATATAAATCAAGTTTTCCGGTGAGACTTAGACAGCAATATGATCTTTAACGAGGACAAGTTTCATTTGCTCTGCTATGAAAGACTGGACGAAATAAAAGGACTGTAACAGAATACTAGACAAACTCAAATCATCCAGAAGAGTGAAAGTTCCATGTGTGAAACTTGAAGGCGATAATGTCAGATCTCACATTCAAGGATCACAACAATGTTAATATCAATACAGCAAGGAAAATGATAGGATGCATAACTAGAAATTTCAAGACAAGAGATTCAGAGTCAAAATTATACTCAAGACCTATATACACTCAAGGATTTGAACTTCAACCTTATCCCTTGGAAGGTAAGCGAAAATAGTACACAATAATATACACCTGAAAAATCCTGGAGGGAATGGTTTCAAATTTAAGTACCAAAATCACCCTGTATGACAACAAGATACTTGGCAGACGGTGCACAATACCTCCACTAAAAAGTAGGGAAGCGACGAATACACTAAGAGAGAATTCGTTGAGTGTCAGAGGTTCTCGACTTTTCAATGTTGTCCCTCCATTCATGAAGGGAATTACCAATAAACTTATGGTTGTCATCATGAGGGAACTGAACAAGTTCTTCCAATCAGTTGTTGTCCGTACTGTAAATGTAGTAGGTTAAGGCCCGGGTCTTTTCCAGATGGTGACCCGGCGTTGGCTCCCCGGGTGGGGCGTGTCGCTCATCTTCTGTCCTATGTGGACGCCTTGCTATGGTCCCTCTGGCTGGAGGGTGACATCTCTCTTGCGATGACTAGTTCCTGTCCGGCAGGGCTGTGGTTCGTACATTAGACTGCGTGTGCCCAGCAGTTAACAGCCTGATTGGTCATGCCTTGATCCACCTGGAGTCCTGGTCTGAGAAACAGCCGAGGGGATGTTGACCTTCGAAAAAATCCTTCAGGTATTCCATAGGGAAAGAAATTCTGATATAACTGGAATCTTCACAGGGGGTGGAGACGTGGACAGCAGGGTTGATGGAGGCACCAGTAGAAATATTTATGACTTGCATGTCAAAGAAACCCCAGGAATCCATGGTTGGATCTGGTTTGCAGCACTGAAGGTCAGAATAGAAAAGGAACTGTTCCACAGCTACATAAGAAGAAGAAAGCTGACCATAAAAGAATTAGCAATAAAACTGAGAATTCATAGAATTCCAGGATCAAGAAGGTATTGACGGGGGAGGGGGGGCAGAGTCCGCGCCTGAAAGTAAAGTAACGAACGAACAAGCAGAAACTTGAAGACTAAAAAAGTGCAGTGTTAATGAAGACAGAAAACTCTCTCTCCCTCCCTCTCTCTCTCTCTCTCTCTCTCTCTCTCTCTCTCTCTCTCTCTCTCTCTCTCTCTCTCTCTCTCTCTCTCTCTCTCTCTCTCTTTCTCTCTCTCTCTCTCTCTCTCTCTCTCTCTCTCTCTCTCTCTCTCTCTCTCTCTCTCTCACTCTCTCTCTCTTTCATCTTATTAATTAAGCAACTTTTTCGTCCTTCAGATTGTAATTTGTATAATATGAAAGTTAAGTCATCAGATGAGCGGTACCCTGGCGGTGAGTGGCGGACCTTGTGTTAAGGAATCCTTCCTTATACATAACACTCACCTCATTTGAGTCACACGCCAGGGTCAAGGGTCGAAGTCACAGCTTCCTCGCTGGAGAGACCTTGACTACCCCGTTATAATAAGGGTGTCAGTCATGAAGCTTTTGTTTTCTTTATTAGTCAGGCCTCCTGCTTTGATACTTGATCAACCAGGTTGTTGCGGGTGGATGCGGCAAGGTGTGGCTGGTAGTATGGTACCGTATATTTTTTTCGTTTTTCCTTCATATCAGAAATATCGTGAAGGTTGTTCGTACTATACTTTGAAAAAAAAATAGTAGCGTTCCGGCAGCCTTGGCAACAAGACTGTGTGTAAGGATACGTGTGAAGGTATGTATCACCATACATGTGAAGGTATGTATCACCATACATGTGAAGGTATGTATCACCATACATGTGAAGGTATGTATCACCATACATGTGAAGGTATGTATCACCATACATGTGAAGGTATGTATCACCATACATGTGAAGGTATGTATCACCATACATGTGAAGGTATGTATCACCAACATAGCAAGATATCATCCTCACCATAATAAGGTATGTAATCACATACATTGAAGTATGTATACCATATATAAGTATATATACCATACATGTGAAGTATGTATATATATATATAATATATATTATTCATATATATTTTGAAGGTAAAGTAAATTCATTATACATGGTTTTTAATTATATATTATATGAAGGTAATACAAGATTTTTGAACGTATGTATCACCATCTGTGTGAAGGTATGTATCACCAGGTAAATTGAGCAGGTTAATGTATCTACCACTCTCTGTGAAGGTATTATCACCATACGTGTGAAGGTATAGTATCACCTTACTGTGAGTATATCCATACATGTGAAGGATGTATCACCATACGTGTGAAGGTATGTATCACCATACGTGTGAAGGTATGTATCACCATACATGTGAAGGTATGTATCACCATACGTGTGAAGGTATGTATCACCATACATGTGAAGGTATGTATCACCATACATAACAACAGCCTCCAATCATTCATTCATCACTAATACAGTTTTGTTCTCTGTAATCTTATGTTTTTTCTAATATATATATATATATATATATATATATATATATATATATATATATATATATATATATATATAGTTGCATATGTATTTTTATTAATTTAATAATTAATTTACATTTTTAATATCTTATGGATTGCTTAATTATATATTTTATATCAGATAGGGTAATAAAGATTTTGTGACGTTTGGTAATTACCTGCTGTAGTATAGAGCTTCCTGGCGGAGCCATGAGCTCAGAATCAACAGGTAAAATTGAGCGAGACTTTGATTAATTATTTTCTGCTCTTAACCCTCCTCTTAACTGACTGGTTTTGATTTGATCGAATCTGTGAAGCTCTTAATTGTTTTAGCTTTCCCTGTGTAACTGTTCACTTCTCTGCCGTGCTAATGCTGTAGTGTCTGGCGCTTCTCTGCCGTGCTGATGCTGTAGTGTCTCTGGCGCTTCTCTGCCGTGGCAAGCCTTGGCAACAAGACTGTGTGTAAGGATACGTGTGAAGGTATGTATCACCATACATGTGAAGGTATGTATCACCATACATGTGAAGGTATGTATCACCATACATGTGAAGGTATGTATCACCATACATGTGAAGGTATGTATCACCATACATGTGAAGGTATGTATCACCATACATGTGAAGGTATGTATCACCATACATGTGAAGGTATGTATCACCATACATGTGAAGGTATGTATCACCATACGTGTGAAGGTATGTATCACCATACATGTGAAGGTATGTATCACCATACATGTGAAGGTATGTATCACTATACATGTGAAGGTATGTATCACCATACATGTGAAGGTATGTATCACCATACGTGTGAAGGTATGTATCACCATACATGTGAAGGTATGTATCACCATACGTGTGAAGGTATGTATCACCATACGTGTGAAGGTATGTATCACCATACGTGTGAAGGTATGTATCACCATACGTGTGAAGGTATGTATCACCATACATGTGAAGGTATGTATCACCATACATGTGAAGGTATGTATCACCATACGTGTGAAGGTATGTATCACCATACGTGTGAAGGTATGTATCACCATACATGTGAAGGTATGTATCACCATACGTGTGAAGGTATGTATCACCATACATGTGAAGGTATGTATCACCATACATACACAACAGCCTCCAATCATTCATTCATCACTAATACAGTTTTGTTCTCTGTAATCTTATGTTTTTCTATATATATATATATATATATATATATATATATATATATATATATATATATATATATATATATATATATATATATATATATATATATAGTTGCATATGTATTTTTATTAATTTAATAATTAATTTACATTTTTAATATCTTATGGATTGCTTAATTATATATTTTATATCAGATAGGGTAATAAAGATTTTGTGACGTTTGGTAATTACCTGCTGTAGTATAGAGCTTCCTGGCGGAGCCATGAGCTCAGAATCAACAGGTAAAATTGAGCGAGACTTTGATTAATTATTTTCTGCTCTTAACCCTCCTCTTAACTGACTGGTTTTGATTTGATCGAATCTGTGAAGCTCTTAATTGTTTTAGCTTTCCCTGTGTAACTGTTGTGTTCACTTCTCTGCCGTGCTGATGCTGTAGTGTCTGGCGCTTCTCTGCCGTGCTGATGCTGTAGTGTCTCTGGCGCTTCTCTGCCGTGTTGATGCTGTAGTGTCTTTGGCGCTTCTCTGCCGTGTTGATGCTGTAGTGTCTGTGGCGCTTCTCTGCCGTGCTGATGCTGTAGTGTCTCTGGCGCTTCTCTGCCGTGTTGATGCTGTAGTGTCTGTGGCGCTTCTCTGCCGTGTTGATGCTGTAGTGTCTGTGGCGCTTCTCTGCCGTGCTGATGCTGTAGTGTCTGGCGCTTCTCTGCCGTGTTGATGCTGTAGTGTCTCTGGCGCTTCTCTGCCGTGTTGATGCTGTAGTGTACTCACCTAGTTGTACTCACCTAGTTGTGGTTGCAGGGGTCGATTCAAAGCTCCTGGCCCCGCCTCTTCACTGGCCGCTACTGTTGCTGTTGATGCTGTAGTGTCTGTGGCGCTTCTCTGCCTTTCTGATGCTGTAGTGTCTGGCGCTTCTCTGCCGTGTTGATGCTGTAGTGTCTCTGGCGCTTCTCTGCCGTGCTGATGCTGTAGTGTCTCTGGCGCTTCTCTGCCGTGTTGATGCTGTAGTATCTCTGGCGCTTCTCTGCCGTGCTGATGCTGTAGTGTCTCTGGCGCTTTTCTGCCGTGCTGATGCTGTAGTGTCTCTGGCGCTTCTCTGCCGTGCTGATGCTGTAGTGTCTCTCTGGCACTTCTCTGCCGTGCTGATGCTGTAGTGTCTCTCTGGCACTTCTCTGCCGTGCTGATGCTGTAGTGTCTCTGGCGCTTCTCTGCCGTGCTGATGCTGTAGTGTCTCTGGCGCTTCTCTGCCGTGCTGATGCTGTAGTGTCTCTGACACTTCTCTGCCGTGCTGATGCTGTAGTGTCTCTGGCGCTTCTCTGCCGTGCTGATGCTGTAGTGTCTCTGGCGCTTCTCTGCCGTGCTGATGCTGTAGTGTCTCTCTGGCACTTCTCTGCCGTGCTGATGCTGTAGTGTCTCTCTGGCGCTTCTCTGCCGTGCTGATGCTGTAGTGTCTCTCTGGCGCTTCTCTGCCGTGCTGATGCTGTAGTGTCTCTCTGGCGCTGATTACTCTCTCTTAATGCAATATTTTGAGCAACTGCGATTACTCATCCAGTCCTTCCTTCCATTTCTTTTTTTTTCATTGTACTTAATTTAAGAGCTCACATGCCTGAGTTATTTCCTCTGTTGTAGTCTGATTTTTCTTGCGTCATTCCTCTCTTTTCTTGCCATCTCTGTCTTCACCAGCTAGTGAAAGCCAAGGATCATGTGGTCACTGGTTCGCAAAGGTTCCTCATCTACTTTCCTTTAATGATCTACTTCCCGCAGTCTGCGTGCGTGTGTGCGTGTACTCACCTAGTTGTGGTTGCAGGGGTCGATTCACTGCTCCTGGCCCCGCCTCTTCACTGGTCGCTACTAGGTCACTCTTCCTGCTCCATGAGCATTATCATACCTCTTCATAAAGCTATGTATGGATCCTGCCTCCACTACATCACTTCCCAGAGTATTCCACTTCCTGACAACTCTGTGACTGAAGAAATACTTCCTAACATCCCTGTGATTCATCTGAGTTTTCAACTTCCAATTGTGACCCCTTGTTGCTGTGTCCCATTGTCAATTCCTCTCAGTATTTTATACGTCGTTATCATATCTCCCCTATCTCTCCTGTCCTCCAGTGTCGTCCGGTCGATTTCCCTTAACCTCTCCTAGTCTTGTTGCAAACCTTTGCGCTTTCTCTAATTTCCTTACATGTTGGCTAAGTGTAGGTTCCAAAGAGGTGCTGCATACTCCAATATAGGCCTGACATACACGGTGTGCAGGGTTCTGAACGATTCCTTATTGAGATGTCGGAATGCTTTTCTTAGGTTTGCTAGGCGCCCTGTATGCTGCAGCAGTTATTTGTTTGATGTGCGAATCAGGAGATGTGCCGGTGTTATACTCACCCCAAGATCCTTTTCCTTGAGTGAGGTTTATAGTCTCTGGCCCCATAGACTGTACTCCGTCTGCGGTCTTCTTTGCCCTTCCCCAATCTTCATAGCTTTGCACTTGGTGGGGTTGAACTCCAGGAGCCAGTTTCCGGACCAGGCCTGCAGCCTGTCCAGATCCCTTTGTACTGGCTGGTCCTCGTCCGATTGAATTCTTCTCATCATCTACAAACAGGGACACTTCTGTGTCTATTTCTTCCATCATGTCGTTCACATACACCAGAAGCAGCACCGGTCCTAGGACTAACCCCTGTGGAACCCCGCTCGTCACAGGCGCCCACTCTGACACCTCGTCACGTACCATGACTCGCTGATGTCTTCCCGACAGGTATTCCCTGATCCATTGCAGGTGTCTTCCCTGTTATACCTGCCTGGTTTTCCAGCTTATACACTAATCTCTTGTGTAGAACTGTGTCTAAAGCCTTCTTACAGTCCAAGAAAATGCAATCTGCCCACCCTTCTCTCTCTTGTCTTGTTGCTGTCACCCTATCATAGAACTCCAATAGGTTTGTGACACAGTATTTTCCATCCTTGAAACCGTGCTGGTTGTCGTTGATAAGCTTATTCCTTTCTAGGTGTTCCAATACTCTTCTCCTGATAATCTTCTCCAAGACTTTGCATACTATACATGTTAGTGACACTGGTCTGTAGTTTAGTGCTTTATGTCTGTCTCCTGTTTTTAAGAAATTGGGACTACATTTGCTGTCTTCCATACCTCAGGTATTCGTGCTGTATCGATAGATGTGTTGAAGATTGTTGTTAGTGGCACACATAATTCCTCTGCTTCCTCTCTCAGGACCCATGGAGAGATGTTATCTTGCCGCATTGCCTTTTAGGCATCTAGGTCGCTTAGCAGCCTCTTCACTTCTTCCTTGGTTGTATGTATTGTGTCCAACACTTGATGGTGTACCCCACCTCTCTGCCTTTCCGGAGTCCCTTCTGTCTCCTCTGTGAACACTTTATTGAATCTCATGTTGAGCTCCTCACATACTTCTCGGTCGATTCTTGTGAGGTCCCCTCCTACCTTCCTCAGCCTGATCACCTGGTCCTTGACTGTTGTTTTCCTCCTGATGTGACTGTACAACAGCTTCGGGTCAGATTTGGTTTACTGCTATGTCATTTTTGTATTGTCGTTGGGCCTCCCTTCTTACCTGTGCATATTCATTTCTGGCTCTACGACTGCCCTCCTCATTCTCCTGGGTCCTTTGCCTTCTGCACATCTTCCATTCTCTAGCACACTTGGTTTTGGCCTCTCTACACCTTTGGGTGAACCAAGGGCTCATCCCGGCCTTCTCGTTATTTCTGTTACCCTTGGGTACAAACCTCTCCTCAGCTTCCTTGCATATTGTTGTCACATTCCATCATCTAATATACTGACTTCCTGCCACTGCTCTGTCCCTCTGAACCTCGTACAGGAAATTCTTCATGCCTGTGTAGTTTGGCTTTGTTAGTCCTGCTCTTCCAGTCTTGCTGGTTCATCCTCTCCGCTCTCTCTGGTAGTGTCTCTTACATGTTGATACATGAGGTTTTCCAGTACCAGTGTGTGTGTGTGTGTGTGTGTGTTTTCTGCCTGTATGTATGTTTGTTTGTATGTGTGTATGTGTGTGTGTGTTTATCTGCCTGTCTGTATGTTCGTTTGTTTGTGTGTGTGTGTACTCACCTAGTTGTACTCACCTAGTTGTGGTTGCAGGGGTCGATTCATAGCTCCTGGCCCCGCCTCTTCACTGGCCGCTACTGGGTCTCTCTCCCTTCGCCATGACCCTTATCATACCTCTTCTTAAAGCTATGAATGGATCCTGCCTCCACTACATCGCTTCCCAAGCTATTCCACTTCCTGACCACTCTGTGACTGAAGAAATACTTCGTAACATCCCTGTGATTCATCTGAGTCTTCAACTTCCAACTGTGTCCCCTTGTTGCTGTGTCCCATCTCTGGAACATTCTGTCTCTGTCCACCTTGTCAATTCCTCTCAGTATTTTATGTCGTTATTATGTCCCCCCTTTCTCTAATGTCCTCCAGTGTCGTCAAGTCGATTACCCTTAACCTCTCCTCGTAGGACATACCCCTTAGCTCCGGGACTAGTAGTGTTGCAAACCTTTGCACTTTCTCTACTTTCTTTATGTGCTTGGCTAGGTGTGGGTTCCAAACTGGTGCTGCGTACTCCAGTATGGGCCTAACGTACACAGTGTACAGGGTTCTGAACGATTCCTTATTAAGATGGCGAAATGCTGTTCTTAGGTGTGCTAGGCGCCCGTATGCTGCAGAAGTTATTTGGTTGATGTGCGCCTCAGGAGATGTGCCTGGTGTTATACTCAGACCAAGATCTTTTTCCTTGGGTGAGGTTTGTAGTCTCTGGCCCCCCTAGACTGTACTCCGTCTGCGGTCTTCTTTGCCCTTCCCCAATCTTCATGACTTTGCACTTGGTGGGGTTAAACTCCAGGAGCCAATTCCTGGACCAGTCCTGCAGCCTGTCCAGATCCCTTTGTAGTTCTGCCTGGTCCTCGTCCCATTGAATCCTTCTCATCAACTTCACCTCATCTGCAAACAGGGACACTTCGGAGGTTATTCCTTCCGTCATGTCATTCACAAATACCAGAAACAGCACCGGTCCTAGGACTGACCTGGGAACCCACTCGTCAACCGCCCACTCGACACTCGCCACGAACATGACTCGCTGTCTTCGACAGGTTCTGACCATTGAGTCGGTCCTCGTCCCATTGAATCTTCATCAACTCACTCATCGCAAACAGACACTTCGAGGTTATTCCTTCCGTCATGTCATTCACAAATACCAGAAACAGCACCGGTCCTAGGACTGACCTGTAACCCCTCGTCACGGCGCCCACTTGACACTGCCACGAACATGACTGCTGCTGTCTTCCTGACAGGTATTCCCTGATCCATTGAGTGCCTTGTCCTCCATCTTTTGCACTAATCTCATGTGTGGAACCGTGTCAAACGCCTTCTTACAGTCCAAGAAAATGCAATCTACCCACCCCTCTCTCTCTTGTCTTACTGCTGTCACCCTGTCATAGAACTCCAGTAGGTTTGTGACACAGGATTTCTCGTCCCTGAAACCGTGTTGACTGCCGTTGATAAGCTCATTCCTTTCTAGGTGTTCCACCACTCTTCTGATAATCTTCTCCATTATTTTGCATACTATACATGTCAGTGACACTGGTCTGTAGTTAAGTGCTTCATGTCTGTCTCCTTTTTTAAAGATTGGGACTACATTTGCTGTCTTCCATACCTCAGGTAGTCTCCCTGTTTCGATAGATGTGTTGAATATTGTTGTTAGTGGTACACATAGCGCCTCAGCTCCCTCTCTCAGGACCCATGGAGAGATGTGATCCGGCCCCGTCGCCTTTGAGGTATCTAGCTCACTCAGCAGCCTCTTCACTTCTTCCTCGGTTGCATGTATTGTGTCCAACACTTGGTGGTGTACCCCACCTCTCCGTCTTTCTGGAGTCCCTTCTGTCTCCTCGGTGAACACTTCTTTGAATCTCCTGTTGAGTTCCTCACACACTTCTCGGTCATTTCTTGTGATCTCTCCTTCTTCCTTCCTCACCCTGATCACCTGGTCCTTGACTGTTGTTTTCCTCCTGATGTGGCTGTACAACAGTTTCGGGTCAGATTTGGCTTTCCCTGCTATGTCATTCTCGTATTGTCGTTGGGCCTCCCTTCTTACCTGTGCATATTCGTTTCTGGCTCTTACGACTGCTGTGTGTGTGTGTGTGTGTGTGTGTGTGTGTGTGTGTCTGTTTGTCTGTCTGTCTGTCTGCATATATGCACCGATTTTTACTCACCAGTTTGTGCTTGTGGGGGTCGATGCTCAGCTCCTGGCCCCGTCTCCTAGATCACCTTAATTGGCATCACTAACTTCTGACCTTTTGGATTTTACCATATCTACTCTTGAAGCTGTGTGTTGAGTTTGCCTCTACGTCTGCCTCATCCAAGTCATTCTACTTTTCAACCACCCTTAGACTAAAGAAATACATCCTTACATCGCTATGGCTCATCTGTGTTTTCAGCTTCCACCTATGTCCCCTTGATCCTAGTCCTCTTAACTCAATAAACTGTTTTTATCAGTCCCTAAACTGTATTCCTTGGACAGTAGGCGAGAAAGATACACAATATACGCCTGGAAAATCCCGGAGGAACTGGTTCCAAATGTAAGCACCAAAATAACGCTGTATGACAGCAAAGTGACTTGGCAGACGATGCAAAATACCTCCACTAAAATGCTGGAGCAACGAGTGCACTAAGAGAGAATTCAATGAGTGTCAGAGGTTCCCGACTCGTCAACGTCCTCATACATACGGAGAATTACCAACAAACCTCTGGGTGTCTTCAAGAGGGAAATGGACAATTTTTTTCAAATTAGTGCCTGACCAGCCATGCTGTAGTTCGTACGTTGGACTGCTTATGGCCAGCAGTAACAGACTGGTTAATCAATCCTTGATCCTCCAGGAGGCCTGGTCTGGGGCTGGGCCGTAGGGGCATTGACCCCGGGAACGTCCTTCAGGAATCCTTGAGGTTTGATTCCTCATAGTCATTCATCATTACTATTTCCTTTTAGCATATGTCGGCTGGTCTTAGCCTCATTCCTCTCTCTCTCTTTTGCCTCTATCAACTTTTTACTTCTCTCGTTTCTACTCTCCTTTTCTCTCTTCCTTTTTTCCTCTCTCAGATTACTTCCCATCTGATACATTTTTTTTAAGTTTTATACTTTCTCTCAGAGTTTCTTTATTTCATTCAAGTTCCCTTCTTTTTTATTGCATCTTCCTTGTTTGATTATCCTTCTCAATTCAGATCATTTTCTCTTTCTCTTATCTTCTTTTCTGAATCCTTATCTGAAGTTTTTCTCATCTATCTTTCTTTCTTGTTGCTGAGTTATCCTTCTCTTGTTGCTGAGTTATCCTTCTCTTGTTGCTGAGTTATCCTTCTCTTGTTGCTGAGTTATCCTTCTCTTGTTGCTGAGTTATCCTTCTCTTGTTGCTGAGTTATCCTTCTCTTGTTGCTGAGTTATCCTTCTCTTCTTCTTCAGTTATCGTTCTCTTCTTCAGTTATCCTTCTCTTCTTCAGTTATCCTTCTCTTCTTCTTCAGTTATCCTTCTCTTGTTGCTGAGTTATCCTTCTCTTCTTCAGTTATCCTTCTCTTGTTTCTGAGTTATCCTTCTCTTGTTCCTCAGTTATTCTTATCTCTGCCTCCTCAAACATCTTTGCCCAGGCCTCGAGGGCAGATTTCCCTTTGATGGCATCCAGTTCCCCGTTTATCTCATTAACCTAAGATACATTATCCTAGTTGATGCAACCTTTCTTCAACGAATTTTTACCAACTATGGTCATGTTTGCCCCACTGCCCCCCTACCAAAACACCTAAAATATGTTTGCATTGGGGTGGTAGGTGTACTTTTTTTTTTAAACAATTTTATAGACAAGAGCTTTTATTATCCAACCTCATCTCACTTCACAGCCCAGTCCTGTCTAAGGTACGAGTAAACTTCAACCCCCAGGATTCGACCCATAACAGTCGACTAACACCCAGACACCTACTTTCTGCTAGGTGAACAGGGGCAGCAGGTGTTAGGAAACATTCATGTGTCCACCCGTGTTGGGTATTACGTGTGTAGTGTGTGTGTGGTGTGTGGGGGTTTACCACCAGTGTGTGCAGTCAGCTCTGTGTGTGTGTGTGTGTGTGTGTGTGTGTGTGTGTGTGTGTGTGTCTCACTTTACCGTAGTTGTGGTGTGTGCTCACCTAGTTGTGGTTGCAGGGTCGAGTCACAGCTCCTGGTGTGTGTGTGTGTGTGTGTGTCTGTGTCTGTGTCTGTATCTGTGTGTATTGCTTGCATTATACCCAACACTTACACAGAGTAACAAGGCACAGCTGATGTATCCAGGTATCAACTTCATTACTTCCGGAAGTGGCACACCTGTATCATTCGTAAGCAGGTGGTGACGGGCATGAGTAATAGTTGGGGTAATGGGGGGTGTAATAGTGGTGGGGGTGAGCAGTAGTAGTGTGGGGTGAACAGTAGTAGTGGTGGGGGTGAGCAATAGTATTAGTGGCATGGGAAGGAGTGAACAACAGTTGGCTTGGGGTAATGAGGTAATCTACGTCACTCATGGTTTCATCATATATAATCGGCCACTTACATGTAAGATGGTAAGTCTTGACGTTGTATCTCTCTTTATTCATGTTCCTCTTGATGATCACAGTTTTCTCAGAGTGAAAGTTTATTTCAGCGCCATATTTGCAATACCTTCATCTTATTTGCCTTTGTGTGGATTCTGTTTTTTTCCCCTTTCAAGGTAAATTTTATTCATAAACCTTTAGTGTGGTTATGGGAACTTCTTCATCCCCTGTCTTCGCTAATCTTTAAATAGGTATTTCGAAATTGTTCTATTTCCTACTGTTGAGGTACAGCGTCCCTAGCTTCGCTATGTAGATAATAATAATAATAATAATAATAATAATAATAATATTTTTATTTCATTGCAAGTTTACATCGAGATTTTGTAATTACAATTATGAATTTCAGTGCAAAGAGAGCCACTATCATGCCATGGCATTATGGGCAGACTAAATCTAATGGATTATAGACTACTTAATACTAGAGAAATTGATCAAGTTTGTTATAGTTCTTGTTATAGATCTTTGACCACATGACTCTGGGTTCTAACTTTTCTTGATGCTCTTAACAATATTTTTTCTATCAAATTCAAAGCTGAATGGGAATCTAACTCTTGCTTCCTTCCCTCGACCTTCTCCACTGTTCTGTGTTAGGCTTTTCTTTTCCCATTTACCGCAAGCCTATGCACAATGGGATATACGAGGTGCTTTCAAAAAGTTCCTGGATTCGAACTTTCGGGCGCTTCCTGAGTGAAATACGGCGGCGGCGTGGATCAAGCTGCGGCGGCGTGGATCAAGCTGCGGCGGCGTGGATCAAGCTGCGCAGTACACTGCTTTGTGAAGTAGCGTGGCGAGTTTCATGCTGTCAGTCATTCTGTTGAGGTCAGTGTATTGTCGCAATTGTTTGTGTAAGAAAATGAAATCTCTAAAAAGAATAACATGTGTGTGTGCATGTGAAATTCTGTGTCAAGCTTTGTAAAATGTTTAGCGAAACGCATAAAATGCTTCAGTAGGCATTTGATGATGAAACACTGGGTCGAACACAGTGTTTTGAATGGTTTTCTTGATTCCAAGTAAGATGAACGTCAGTTGAAAATGATGAACACTTAAGTTGACCATCAACATCAAAAACAGACACCAACATTGAA
The DNA here is from genome assembly GCA_009830355.1 of Cherax destructor. Taxonomy (NCBI): domain Eukaryota; kingdom Metazoa; phylum Arthropoda; class Malacostraca; order Decapoda; family Parastacidae; genus Cherax; species Cherax destructor. Next base: position 61,474 of record WNWK01006730.1, on the reverse strand, counting down.
AAGTGAGAAAGACTGTTCATGAAGTTCACCGTCATAGGATCCAGGACATTGTAAGTGGCAAAGTATTTTGACTGAAACTTTAAACATTAGGCGAATGGCTGAGAAATTTGTGTCCCACGTGATAACTCGAGACCAGAAAGACCATCTTTTTATTACTAAAACCAACACACCGGTCGATCATCACCCTCTATCTTCCTAGATCTAGACCTGTGACTTCTGTCTCTTCCCCCAAAAATAAAAAAAAACTGCATTCAAGAGGCGGAGTTTTAACAACGTGTAAAAGATTCAAGCAAAATCTGAGGCCATGCTAGACGCCTTTAGGAAAGAAGAATTCCGGAAATATTTCAAGAAGTGGCAGAGCCGCTGGGATTAGTGGCCAAAGAGAGTACTTCCAGGGACACAACTTCAACTCGGCGATTATATATATATATATATATATATATATATATATATATATATATATATGAAGACACACTATGAAAATAGAATTCAGATTCAGACTACTCACATTATCCTTGATAATGTGAGTAGTCACGAAAGCGCTTGAATTCCTCTATTTTTTCATAGTGGTTGTCTTGCATATTTTGATATCACCTGTTTACTGTGATCTTTTTTGCATATATATATATATATATATATATATATATATATATATATATATATATATATATATATATATATATATTCCTAGGTAGTAGGGTGGTAGACAGCAACCGCCCAGGGAGGTACTACTGTCTTGCCAAATGAGTGTAAAACGGAAGCCTGTAATTGTTTTACATGATGGTAGGATTGCTGGTGTCTTTTTCTGTCTCATAAACATGCAAGATTTCAGGCATGTCTTGTTACTTCTACTTACACTTAGGTCACATTACACATTCATGTACAAGCATATATATACACACCCCTCTGGGTTTTCTTCTATTTTCTTACTAGTTTTTGTTCTTATTTCCTCTATCTCCATAGGGAAGTGGACCAGAATTCTTCCTCCGTAAGCCATGCGTGTCGTAAGAGTCGACTAAAATGCCGGGAGCAAGGGGCTAGTAACCCCTTCTCCTGTATACATTACTAAAGTTAAAAAGAGAAACTTTTGTTTTCTCTTTGGGCCACCCCGCCTTGGTGGAAGCGGCCGATTTGTTAAAAAAAGTAGAATATATATATATATATATATATATATATATATATATATATATATATATATATATATATATATATATATATATATATATAGGAATTCGCAAGAGCAGGCGAAATTTTCACAAACACTGATCTCTGGCCGAAGGAGACTCGAACCACGAATTGTGACAAGGTACAAGTGCTTTACCGACGTACACACTGGACACATTTGGCGTCCAGCTCCGCTCCCGTGGATCAACGTCTAGCGAGAGCTGGACGCCAAGGTATTGTCCAGTGTGGTACGGTCGGTAAAGCACTGCGTACCTTGTCACAAGGTTCGTAGGTTCAAGTCTCCTTCGGCCAGAGATCAGTGTTTGTGTGTGAGGAGTAGGCCTGTTCTCTGAGTGTTGTCTAGGCGCCAAGTGAGGGAGAGGCAGGGGTGAGGCAGACTCACATGGGTATGCCTACAGGCTTGCCCTCTGGCGGAATACTATGGAAACTAGCATGGCACGAGATATGAACTCAGCTGGTAGACAGCATGACTGTCTATGCAGACAGTCAGGCTGTCTACATATATATATATATATATATATATATATATATATATATATATATATATATATATATATATATATATATATATATATTGCTGTGCTAGGAATTCGCAAGAGCAGGCGAAATATTCACAAACACTGATCTCTGGCCGACGGAGACTCGACCCTACGAACCTTGTGACAGGAACGCAGTGCTTTACCGACCGTACCACACTGGACCAATACCTTGGTATCCAGCTCACGCTAGACGTTGATCCAAGGCACCCAGCTTTCAGGCAGGTGGCTTACAGCTTTTCATCTCATCCCCTGCATGCATCGACACAACTAGAGATTTATACTATGCTAGGAATTCGCAAGAGCAGGCGAAATATTCACAAACACTGATAGCCACCTGCCTGAAAGCTGGGTGCCTGGATCAACGTCTAGCGTGAGCTGGATACCAAGGTATTGGTCCAGTGTGGTACGGTCGGTAAAGCACTGCGTTCCTGTCACAAGGTTCGTAGGGTCGAGTCTCCGTCGGCCAGAGATCAGTGTTTTGATATATATATATATATATATATATATATATATATATATATATATATATATATATATATATATATATATATATATATTATATAAGGGGTCCACCTCTGGTGCAAATTGTGGGACCCATAGCCTCGGAGAAGTGGATAAAAAGGCTTCAAGGAAGAATATTTGGATTTCTTCCTGAAGCCATTTGAATATTCCACTTCTCTTACCAGTTTGTTATATATATATATATATATATATATATATATATATATATATATATATATATATATATATATATATATTCTTTTAACAAACCAGCCGTATCCCACCGAAACAGGGTGGCCCAAAAGAAAAAACAAAAGTTTCTCCTGTAATGTATACAGAAGGGTTAATAGTCCCTTGCTCCCGGCATTTTAGTCGCCTCTTACGACACGCATGGCTTACGGAGGAAGAATTCTGTTCCACTTTCCCATGGAGATAAGAGGAAATAAACAATAACAAGAACAAGTAAGAAAATAGAAGAAAACCCAGCGGGGTGTATATATGCTTGTACATGCAAATGTAGTGTGACCTAAGTGTAAGTAGAAGTAGCAAGACGTACCTGAAATCTTGCATGTTTATGAGACAGAAAAAAGACACCAGCAATCCTACCATCATGTAAAACAATTACAGGCTTCAGTTTTACACTCACTGGCAGGACGGTTGCTGTCTACCAACCTACTTCCTAATATATATATATATATATATATATATATATATATATATATAATATATATATATATATATATATATATATAATATATATATATATATATATATATATATATATATATATATATATATATATATATATATATATATTCATGTGAGAGACTTTAACCATCCAATTGATTTTCAAAATTCTCAGAAGGTTGTATCAAGCAAGTCCATGGTTGAGAGGAATATAATAGAATCATGTTTCATTAAAAGCAGTTTTGAAAATAATATGAATATTTCTTTTGGTTTATATAAATTGGATTCATTTATAATTAATAAAATTTGGGAAGAATTTAATGATAAATTGGACTAATCTTAATTCTTGGGAAGTGTTTCAGGTCCTTTCTTATGTTCCTCTTCACAGAGTCGTGAGATGTTACGCTACTGTGAGGTGTCGTCTTTGTTAGTGTGATGTGACTGTGAGGTGTATTCTGCCTCTTTATAAGTTTTCTTCTCACGTTTCCTTTTATAGTTCCTTGATAATGTGAGCAGTCACGAAAGCGCTTGGAATTCTTCTAATTTTTTCATAGTGGTTGTCTTGCATATATAAATATATATATATATATATATATAAATATATAAATATATATATATATATATATATATATATATATATATATATATATATATATATATATATATATATATATATATATATATATTATATATATATATATATATATATATATATATATTATACTATATATATATATATATATATATATATTTTATATATATATATATATATATATATATATATATATATTATACATATATATATATATATATATATATATATATATATATATATATATATATATATATATTATACATATATATATATATATATATATATATATATATATCCTGTCGTAAGTGCGAGTTTTTGGTATAGTGAAGGGGTAGGGGTTGGTAATAGGCGCGGTAGTGGTAGTAATAGCAGTAGAGGGGTGGGTAATGGGGAATTGTGGTTGAGTGATAGGGGTGAGGTTAGTGGGTGTTGCGGGGAAAATGGAGTTGTTGTGGAAAGAGGGGTGATGTTACTCTAGCTCTGACAACATTCACAGAGGGGAGAGGGGTGTGAACATCTGCTGTAGTGTTGAGGGAGGTTAGTGTAACTTATACACGGTGTTTAGTGTATGAAAGTGGGGAGAACACTTGGTGAATAATGTGTGTGAAGGTGGGGAGAATACTTGGTGAGGTGGGGGCGAGTAGTGTATCAAGGTAGGAAGAACATCTGGTGAGTAATGTGTGAGGGTGGGGAGACTACCTGTTGGGGTGGGGGCCAGTAGTGTATCAAGGTGGGAAGAACATCTGGTGAGCAGTGTGTGAAGGTGGGGAGAGCACCTAGTGGGGTGTGTGATGTGGAGAGTAGTGTGTGAAGGTGGGGAGGACACCTGGTTGGGTGGGTGGTGGAAATTAGGTGGGATCATAAGTACACTGAGCGAGTGTATCAGGTTCCGGTAAGGGAGAGGTATGAGTGCTTGTTAAGGGAAAGGTATGAGTGCTTAAGGAGAGGTATTAGTGCTTAAGGGGGAGGTATGAGTGCTTGTTAAGGGGGAGGTATGAGTGCTTGTTAAGAGAGAGGTGTGAGTACTTGTTAAGATAGAGGTTTGAGTTCGTGTTAAAAGAGAGGTATGAGTGCTTGTTAAGGGAAATGTATGAGTGCTTGCTAAGGTATGTGAGTGCTTGTTAAGGGGGAGGTATGAGTGCTTGTTAAGGGAGAGGTGTGAATGCTTGTTAAGGGAGAGGTGTGAGTGCTTGTTAAGGGAGAGGTGTGAGGGCTTGTTAAGGGAGAGATATGAGTGCTTGTTAAGGGAGAGGTATGAGTGCTTGTTAAGGGTGAGGTATGAGTGCTTGTTAAGGGAGAGGTATGAGTGCTTGTTAAGGGAGAGGTATGAGTGCTTGTTAAGGGAGAGGTATGAGTGCTTATTAAGGGAGGGGCATGAGTGCTTGAGAGAAGGGGTATGAGTGCTTGGGAGGAAGGGTATGAATGCTTGAGAGAAGGGGTATGAATGCTTGGGAAGAGGGGTATGAGTGCTTGGTTGAGATCACTTTCTTGACATGTGTACCATGTAAGATTTCATGTTCTAATATAAGATTATCATCCCCTCATGTGACCACTATCCCCTCATGTGACCACTGTCTCTTCATGTGACCCACTATTTTGTGTGACCACTATTCCCTCGTATAAGTACTATCCCCTCATGTGACCCCACTATCCCCTCATATGACCACTATCTTCCTCATGTGTTCACCCATCAGTTTAAAATGGGTACCTGGGTGTTAATCGACTGATGTGGATCGCATCCTGGGACAAAACTGACCTAATTTGCCCGAAATGCTCAGCATAACAAGGGCTTTCTATATAGTAGTATGTCATTGATGTCAGCTAGGACTGTATACCTTGTACATATACTTGTAGTAAATAAAGATATTATGTGACCACTATCTCATGTGACTTCGTGCTATCCTCTCATGTGACCCCACTATCCCTTCATGTGACCATTATCCATTCATGTGACTCACTATCCCCTCATGTGACCACCCCTAATGTGACCTCACTATTCCCTAATATGACCGTCCCCTCATGTGACCACTATCCCTTCATGGGACCACTGTCCCTTCATGCATGTGACCCCACTATCCCCTCATGTGCCCCACTATCCCTCAAGTGACCCCACTATCCACTCATCTGACCCCATGTGACTATCCCTTCATGTGACCACTATCCCTTCATGTGACCATTATCCCCTCATGTGACCACTATCCCATCATGTAACCACTATCTCCTCATGTGACCTCACTATACCCTAATGTGAAATCACTATCCCTTAATGTGACCATCCTCTCATGTGACCACTATCCCTTCATGTGACCCCAATATCCCCTCATGTGTGACCACTATACCTTCATGTGACCACTATACCTTCATGTGACCACTATTCCTTCATGTGACCACTATCCCTTAATGTGACCACTACCCCTTCATGTGACCACTATCCACTCCTGTGACCACTATCCCATCATGTGACCACTATCTCCTCATGTGACCACTATACCTTCATGTGACCACTATTCCTTCATGTGACCACTATCTCTTAATGTGACCACTACCCCTTCATGTGACCATCCCTTCATGTGACCACTATCCACTCATGTGACCACTATCCCATCATGTGACACTATCTCCTCATGTGACCTCATTATACCCTAATGTGAAATCACTATCCCTTAATGTGACCATCCTCTCATGTGACCACTATCCCTTCATGGGACCACTGTCCCTTCATGTGACCGCAATATCCCCTCATGTGACCCCACTATCCCTCATGTGACCCCACTATCCCTCATGTGACCACTATACATTCATGTGACCACTATTCCTTTATGTGACCACTATACCTTAATGTGACCACTACCCCTTCATGTGACCACTATCCACTCCTGTGACCACTATCCCTTCATGTGATCACTATCCCTTCATGTGATCACTATCCCTTCATGTGATCACTATCCCTTCATGTGATCACTATCCCTTCATGGGACCACTGTCCCTTCATGTGACCCCAATATCCCCTCATGTGACCCCACTATCCCTCATGTGACCACTATACTTTCATGTGACCACTATTCCTTCATGTGACCACTATCCCTTAATGCGACCATCCCTTCATGTGACCATCCCTTCATGTGACCACTATCCACTCCTGTGACCACTATCTCTTCATGTGACCACTATCTCTTCATGTGACCACTTTCGCCTCCTGTGACCACTATCCCTCCATGTGACCATCCCCTCATATGACCACTATACTCTCATGTGACCACTATCCCTCCATGTGACCATCCCCTCATGTGACCACTATACTCTCATGTGACCATTATCCCCACGTATGACACCAGAGGAAATTTCTCATAACACTACATGAGAATAAAGTCGTATGGGAATACAATTGTTTAGAAATACACTTACTAGTCGATCTCATGAGCTTAGTAATGGAGATGAATAGTAACGTATATAATATATATCAACAATTAGAAGTTCCCACCAACCTCTAACCCACAATATATCACCTACTGGGTCCCATAATCGCCATACCACTTGCATAATTCACTCACACACAGCTGTTATCTTATATGCTTGTAGAGTTACATACTCATTATAAAGATTTCGACTGGTTGGGATATCTCCCTGAACAACCAATATTACCCTCACCTTAATTATCCAGCAGGGATACCTAATTACCATACACATGGGACCAGCTCCAGTGTTTTAATTAGGCATTGTTTGGGTATGTGAGGGAGGGATGATGCAGAAAATAATGTAAATGCTTCACAAATATAAAAGAAAGTAAATCAAAAGGGGCCAAGATGACAATTATTTACTGAGTAATAAAAAGAGATGAGTACACTTCACATTACACTCTTAGGAATAAATATTTCACTCTTATATTATTATAATGCTGACGTCCCCGTTCAGGACAGGAGAAATTTCAGAGATGGAGGTGATACAGAGATCGTTTACGAACGCATAGAGCCAGTAAAGCAAGTAAATTACTCTGAACGCCTTAAAGTCTTAAAAATGTACTCACTAAAACGAAGGAGAGAGATACATGATAATATATACCTGGAAAATACTTGAGGGCCTTGTCTCAAATCTGCAAACTGCCATAACAGCATAATGGAGGTATCAGCGTCCCTGGCTCAAAACTATTCAATATCTTACCTGAAGATATCAGCAACACTGCTGGAACAATTGTAGAAGTCTTCAAGAGGAAATTGGACAAGTATCTTAATCAGGTACCAGATCAATCAGACTATGATGGATATGTGGGTCAGTGGACCACCAGCAGCAACAGCGTGGTTGATCAGGCAAGCACCAGACGAGCCTGGCCCATGGCCGGGCTCCGGGAGTGGAAAAACTCGGAACTCATCCAAGGTTAAGGCATAATGGCACAACTAGGGGAATTATTACTAGGGGCGGGAATGATATGATGTCTTCCTGATGTCTCTCAAGACACCAGCCGACCCGTTGTGTCTCCTTGGAGCAGAAATCAACAACATAACCAGACTGACTGATGTAGTGGCCAGGCTTAGGCTTGGTTACAAGTACTCTTGGCAGTTTGGCAGACACACAGATGATGATCATACCAGATGTAAAGAATGTGGCTAGCCCTATGGTCACTATCTTGAACACTATGAGCTTAATGCACTTATTGAGGAATATAGAGATAGACAGTATAATAACCTATGTGATATGTCAAGATATCTTATTAAGACTCACGAAATCATAATGACACGATTGCTAACAAACCACGGTACGGGTGGGGTTTGAACTTGCGAGTTCAAGCCCCACCCGTACCGTGGTTAATATCTTATTAATGAAAATAAGATACCAAATATATTAAACAAATTTCCTTCGGGGGCAAAATCTAAATCAAATCTAGGGAACAACCGGACTCATTCGCTTCTCTAACTCACTCTCTTAAAAATGGCATTCCCATGAATGTCATTTCTTACACTTGACTTCTTGCAGCTGAGCAAATACCAGATAACCTGGAAAAGGCGACATTATATCACAAGCGACCCACAAGACATTGGAACCGGTAGATTACCACTGTCTGAGAGATCCCACAGCTGCCTAGTCGAAATATGAGCTTGTTTACGACCGAGACTGGAGAAGGCGGTGTGAAAAGCCTCTATACATCAAACTGGTAGGGGAGGTAGGAGTGCTTGGAGGCCAGGGTATGAGTGCATGGCAGGAAGAGTATAAGTGTTTGGGAGGAAGTGTACAAGTGCTTGGGGTCAGGGTATGAGTGCTTGGGAGGAAGAGTATAAGTGCTTGGGAGGAAGTGTAAAAGTGTTTGGGAGGAAATGTATAAATGCTTGGGGCCAGGGTATAAGTGCTTGGGAGGAAGAGTATAAGTGCTTGCGGCCAGGGTATGAGTGCTTGACAGGAAGTGTATAAGTACTTGAGGCTAGGATATGAGTGTTTGACAAGAAATGTATAAGTACTTGAGGCTAAGGTATGAGTGCTTGGAGCTTAGGTATGAGTGTTTGCGAGGAAGTGTATGAGTTCTTGGGAGGAAATGTATGAGAGAATTTGAGGAAGTGTATGAGTGCTTGGGAGGAAGTGTATAAGTGTTGGGTGGAAGTGTATGAGTGCTTGGGGGAAGTGTATAAGTGTTGGGTGGAAGTGTATGAGTGCTTGGGGGAAGTGTATAAGTGTTGGGTGGAAGTGTATGAGTGCTTGGGGGAAGTGTATAAGTGTTGGGTGGAAGTGTATGAGTGCTTGGAAATAAATCTCTCTCTCTTTATTGGGTTGTTCTTCAGTAAAGAAGCGTAATAAAAAAATGTAAACACTTTGAATAAAATCACCAAACTTTCAGAAGGATTTATGAATACCTTACTGTTAATTATTTCGTAAATACCTTACTATTAACTATTTTGTAAATACCTTACTATTAACTATTTTGTAAATACCTTACTTTTAACTATTTTGTATATACCTTACTGTGTTGCTGTGTTGCTGTGATCCTGAAATTTGATATCCAGGAAACATTAATTTGCATAATCAAGTTTTATGATTTTTTTAACCATCTAATTGCAATAAATTTCAATTCTGTGCGATATTGTGGAAATAAAGGGTATAAAATACCGACACAATGGAAAAATAAACACTTAAGCAGTATAATGTGTCCTTTATTGACAACGTTTCGCCCACACAGTGGGCTTTATCAAGTCATGTTTATTCAAGTACCGAAACACTAATTGTGTTTGTAGTACACCTCTGTATCTTTGGTAGTTGTCAAGATATTACACTAGTACCATGTGTAGTACACACGAAGTTACTGTACGTGATGAATCTGATTAATACAAAACATTTATGATGCACCTAGGCCAGACGAGCCTGGCCTAAGGCCGGGCTCTGGGAGTAGAAAAAATGTTCAGTATGCGATGACTTCAAGTGGTGCCGTAGCTGTGTGTTTAGGAGGATCTTCATGCCAATATCTTGTAGATGAAGCTGCTCTTGTTTGTGTTACTCCAGAAGGAAAATTACCTCCATATTATATCCATGTAGAACGTTGTCCAGTATCTCTAATTGATATTTTTGCAGTTACAAAGTTGAGTCTTCTTGCTTCTACATCTCCCGCCACAGTCTTACGTGTTCTTGCAGCCACACCCAACTAATTTACTGCATGTTCCATGGAAAACATAGTCCACACAGAGAGCCAAGATTTGTTTACGTTGTCCAAAGTGCAGCCTCGTCCCTCAGGAGATGAAGTTTCTTGCAGAGTCACGTCACTCGTGCTCCAGATCTTAGCCTGGTGGACAGCTGTGGTATACATTATCAACAAATTGGTAAGACACATGTACAGCACCTAGGTATCTTTACTGGCGAAACGTTTCGCATGTTCAGCAGGCTTCTTCCGTCAAATACAGTGGTCATTATAATATGGGAGACAGTAGAAGTGGAGAAGTGATTTTGAGGTGATCAGTCCCTCAGCCTTGACAGGTGACCAGTCGACCTGAAGTGTGTTCCAGGGATCAACGCCCTCGCTGGCCGGTCCCAGACCAGACTTTCCGGTGGATGATCTGATTAACCACTCTGTTAGTGCTAGCCGCAAGAAGTTCATCGTAAGCACCACAGCCCGGCTGATCAGGCACCAAGCTTTCAAAGTTCTAGTTGCTGGTCTTGGCATAGAGAAAAACTGTGTATTGCTCATTGTGCTTGACGATGTTGGTGTGCGCGTCTACTTACACTGAGGATTAACTGCAATGTAAGAGAAAGCTTCTCTAACTCGGTGGTTGGGCTTCCTTTTTTCCATGGAGACCTCTTACTTACTCTTTAAAAACAAAGCAGATACAGTATAATAGTATTTGAAGGTGTGGAGGACAGGCAAGGCTTGGCCTGCTGCTTTTAGTCCACGAGCGATGCATTGACCAACACATATGTGAAAATATTTCCGGTACCAAAGTTCACCCACATGTTTGTTGCTGGGTACACCATCAGTAGACGATAAAACTTTCCCACCAGGATCACCACAGCCTCAGTATCCACTGTCTGTATCCGGCAGAGTGACAAGCCACACTTCAGTCTGTCTTGCAAGTGAATCAGAATTCTGGTGATTGAATGATGTCAAGCTATGAGTCCTCTGGACACCACTCCCTGGTCAGAGGTGATGACAACCTCCTTTCCAGGCGAGGGATACACCTCTCGATGTATATAATCTGAGTGATACATACCTCTGCGTGGGGAGGATATAAGAATATGATACACGAAAGTACTGACAGAATTATAGATGAGTAGAACAGTTAAGTAGCGTCAAGTTAGGTTAAGTTAGGTTTCGAGATGAGTTAGGCTAGGTTAGGTTTTATTTTGTTTAGATTTATTGGTGGAAAGGCCTGAAATCCCTTCAGCTGTATTCCCTGGAACGTAGGCGAGAAAGATACATCATAATGAACATCTGTAAAATCCTAGAAGGACTGGTTCCAAACCTGAGACTTGGCAGACGGTGCATAGTACCTCCATTGAAAAGCAGGGCACGACAGTACACTGAGAGTGTCAAAGGTCCTCGACTCTTCATTACCCCTCCTTCAAGAGAGAACTTGACAAGTAACTGACCAGCCGGTCTGGTTTGTACGATGGACTGCGTGCAACCAGCAGTAACAACTTGATTGATCAGGCCTTGATTCACCAGGTCTTCCGGAAATATCTTCAGGTATCCTTCAGGGTTAGGTTTCGTGAGGGGTTAGGCTTACGTTTAAGGCTCTTCGGTCTTAAGATGGGTTATTTCAGCTTTTAAATGGGTTAAGATGGTTTTGAGATAGGTTAGGTTTGTTTGTGGGTTTGTTAGGTTAGGTTTGTAGATGGGTTCAGAAATAGGTGATTTACTTGGTTCGTCGTGAACGAATGTGTATATTTATAACAGGTATCTACCTTAATATATGTATAACAGGTGTCTACCTTAATGTATGTATAGCAGATGTCTACCTTAATGTATGTATAACAGGTGTCTACCTTAATGTATGTATAATGTCTACCTTAATGTATGTATAACAGATGTCTACCTTAATGTATGTATAGCAGGTGTCTACCTCAATGTATGTATAACAGATATCTACTTTAATGTATGTATAACAGGTGTTCACCTTAATGTATGTATAACAGGTGTCTGTCTTAATGTATATTAACTTTACGATACTGAATTTGACTCTATGATTATTACTGATTCTGTGTCATCACTGAAGGCTCTTGACTCACATAATGACTTTAACAACATGCTCATTGAAGAAGCCAGATATAGATACTCAAAAATCAGGAAAACGGGAATCAATAAAACTTTCATGGATTCCATCACACGTTGAATTACTCCTTCATGATAAAGTTGATAAGTTAGTCAAAGAAAGTGCCCAGAAGGAAACTGTAGAATATAACTTTAGTGTGTCTGTGTCTAGCATTAGGAATAATATTAGGAGAGAAGTAAGTAATGGAAGCGAATGTTGTAAGAATGCAATTAGAAGCCTGAGTAGATCTGTCACTCACTCTGATAACATGAACGTAGATAAATACGCTTATGGAGCAACCTGCTAAGTAAACAGATAGGCTTGTTTACAAGTGCTTCTGGGAGACACACTTAGGATGATCAAACTAAATGCAAAGTATGTGGCCAGTCCTATGGTCACTATCTTGAATAATATGTGCTTAATTAACATTTATTGAGAAATAAAGAAATATTCATTATAATAATATATGTGACATGTCAAAATATTTTATTAATGAAAATAAGACACCGGACATATTAAGCAAGTTTCCTAAATTTGCTTGCAACAGATAAGTCAACTGTAGATATAAATCCAGATGTACTCTAGTTAACCCTTTTGGGGCCTAGTTCCTAGGCCTTCTGTGTATCCACACACATAGTGTTGTGCTACCATCCACAGGATCAGTGCGGGATGCACAGTAAACAAGTCGCTTCGACACCACTCTAAATCTCTATCTTTCTCTCTACTTTTTCTCTTCTACATTTCTCTCTACCCTTTCTCTCCTTACACTCCCTTCACTCACACTCCCTCTCCCTCCATACACTCTTCGTGTCATCTCTCTCTCCTCTGTCCCATTCTCTCCTCTTCACTAATCGTCTTCCACGTCAATTCTGCCCCTTCCCTCGCCCTCTCCCTACCTCTCTTTTTCCCTTCCTCTTCCCCTCTTATCCCCTTACATTATCCTCTCTTCCCCTTGCCGTTATTCCCCCCTTCATTCATTCCCTTCTCTATTCTTTCTTCTTCTCCCTCTTGTTCTCCCTCTCTCTTGCTTTATCTCCCCTTGTTCTTGTTTTAACTCTCTCTCTCTCTCTTGAATGGAACCTGATTGTCTCCCATTCCCCGGGCACTGCATGATACCTACGGGTTTAGGGCTTCCCTGTGATTATAATAATAATAATAATAATAATAATAGTACTAGAGGTGCTTCTGTCCTCAGATTACTACGTCATATTTTTGACGTTTTATTCAACATCAATTTCTAAACACTTCAGTATGTTTTTTAAATAAGTTAATTAAACTTACATAGACGTAGAAAAACGTACATTTAACCAAAAATAAGCAAATTAGCAAAAAGAAAAAATGCCCTTGTACGTCTGGCAACGAGGTGATTCAGGATGACATCAGGCAACGTTGAAATATGAACGTTTATGGTGGTGAGAGGAGTTGTTCATGTTTGTCAGTAAACACTTGGCCTGGTGTGTGTACTCACCAAGTTGTACTCACCGAGGTGTGTTTGTGGGGGTCGAGACTTAGCTCCTGGCCCTACCTCCTACACCAATTTGATCGACATCACTGATTTGTGGCCTCATGTCTACTGAAGCTGTGTTTTGAGTTTGTCTCCACCGTTGCCTCATCCAAGTCGTTACTCTTCACAATCATCCCGAGACTAAAGAAACTCTTCCTAACATTCCTATGAATCATCTGTCTTCAGCTTCCACGTGTGTCCCCTTGATCCTGGTCATCTTAATTAACTATCAGCCCTGTTAATTCCTCTTTAAGATTTTGTACGTAGTAATCATGTCCCCTTCCTTTTTTGTCGGACTCTGTACGGCCGTCAGATTCCTTCAGCCTCCCATCCAAGTACATTCTTCTTAGTTCTGGTACTAGTCTGGTTGCAAACCTTTTGATCTTTTCCAGTTTCTTCAAGTGGGCTCCATGCTGGGGCAGCGTACTCAATGATTGGCCTAACATATGTCGTGTATAAGTTCTGAAGAATTCTTTATTCAAGTTCCTGATGCTATTGTTAGGTTTGTTAAACTTGGATATACCTCTGCTGTTGGTTTATGTGCAACTCTGGAGATATGCTTGGTGTCATCTCAGGTCCTTTTCATTCCCTGATATTTGCAGTTTCTCAGCTGTGTTGTGTCCCGTCTGCCCATGCATTTGTTCGGATTGAACTCGATAAGCCACTTGTTAGACCACATCTTCAGTCTGCTGACGTCACTCTGGAGTTTATCACTGTTCTCTCCTATTCTTATTCTTCTTTATTTAGAACAGCAGTGGTCCTAGTACTTTGTGTGAATTCACCTAATTGTGGTTGCAGGGTCGAGTCATAGCTCCTGGCCCCGTGTGTGGGGGGTTGTGACTATGGTGATGACCACTAACTCTATCTCTCTCTCTCTCTCTCTCTCTCTCTCTCTCTCTCTCTCTCTCTCTCTCTCTCTCCCCTCTTCTCTTATTCTTCCCTCTCTTTCCTTTCCCTTTTTTTCTAAAATCCCTTCTCTCTGATTTTCTTCATACTTTGTCTCCATTTGTTAGAGTCACCACTGTCCTCTCCTGTGTTTTCTGTTCATACCCGCTTGTCTCAGAAACATTTGTTGGGAGAGAGAGAGAGAGAGAGCTGCTGCTACCACTGCTGCTGCTGCTACCGCTACTGCTGTTGCCACCACCGCTGCTGCTGCCACCACCTCTGCTGCTGCTGCTGCCACCACCACCGCTCCCGCTGCTGCCACCACCGCTGCTCTGCTGCCACCACCGACTGCTTGCTGTGCTACTGCTGCGCCACCGCTGCACTGCTCCCCGGTGCCTGCTGCCATCACCCTCTGCTGTCTACTATCTACACACTACTACTGCTCACCGCTGCTGACGACTACTACTACTACTTTCCCAACAACCCTCACTTTGAGCTGTGTAGGTTCAGTCTACGGTGTCCTACCTGACCATGGACACTGCTCTCATTGATTGCCAAGCTTTCTTTTAATAAAATATATTAACACAAAGTTTGAAGCCTATCAAAAAAAGCATTCTCCAGAAATTTCTTTGAATCCAATAATTAACAATTTCAATACAATTTCAAAGTTGCGCCTAAACAGTGTGAACTTATAGGCTGTCATCCTTCTGATGGATTTCATCAACGCATTAGCAAGGTAAAAAGCTTAGTACCACAAGGCACTATCCTGGCACCTCAGCTGTTTCTCATCCTCATAGCAGACATAGATACAAACACCCACTTGGGCTTTTATCACCATTTGCAGTTCATACTAACATAAGCATGAAAGTCATCTCGGTAATCGACACGGAGGAAGACACAAGTAGTGTTTTCCATGACGTTCAGTGGTGATAAGTTCCAGCTGCTTAGCTGTAGACAGAATGATGCACTCACAAAGGACACTGTAAACAAAACTGAGTTTCCAGCCTAGACTATGAAAAAAACTGCATTAGAACGGGAGAAATTGGGATTTCACTTTTACTAAAGTGACAAAATATTTGTAATTCTACCAAAAAAACTGAAGAGGATCACCAAATAGAACGAAAGACCTGGGAGTAATTATATCAGCTGAACTTTTTTTTCGAACACAATCAGGCAAATGTCTCATCAGCCAGGAAGATGACAGGGTGGGTAATGAGAACTTTCAAAACAAGGGAAATAGTGCCAGTGGTGATACTGTTGAAATCGCTTGAACTCTCTCTTGTGAGTTAATGTATCATTAACTTTGAGTTAGGTACTCTTGTTCCCTCCTGTCTCTAACAGTGTTTGTCTGCCTCGTCGAGTCTTCTCAGTATCGTGTATATTGTAATAATGTCTACTCTGCTGCTTCTCGCTTTCATTGTCGGGTTTGGAAAGTATAAATGTAATGATGAAAAACTTAAAGAAAACGTTTTTATTATTATATTAATGTTAAACAATATGGGCAAGTAATGAATAAGAGAGACGTGCAGCACTTGGGTGTCTCCATGGTGGAGACGTTTAGACAGTCATTGGCTTTATTCTCTATATCGGATTGATAAAGCCAATGGCGAAACGTCTCCGCAGTAAAGAGACCCAAGTGTTGCAAAGGTATCTTAGTCATCTGTTTAGTTTTTCTTCGTAAAACTGGACCTTAGCTACGAGACTACTCTTGTAGCAGGTCGTTTCAGGTCATCCTGACCAGCCGAGCTGTAGTTCGTACGTTGGATGGACTGCGTGTGGCCAGCAGTAACAGTCTGGTTTGCAGATAAATGGTTAAAAAACCGACAAGTTGATAAATTAGACACAGGTTTCTTTACTGTGGAGACGTTTCGCCCCACAGTGGCTTCATCACTTTGTGGCGAAACGTTTCCACAATAAAGATACCCAAGTGTTGCATATGTGTCTAGTTCATCAACAGCCTGGTTGTTTAGACCTTGATCCACCAGGAGGCCTGGTCTGGGGCCGGGCCACGGGAGAGGGGGGGGGGTGAACCCCGAAAACATGCTTCAAGTATGCTTGCTCAGGCGTTGGTGCTGGACACTGACGAACTATCAAGGCCATCCGTGTTATTGGGTTCATTTGCGCCTCCACTGGTATGCTTAGACTAATGCTCACCCCTAGTTCCGTATCCGGTCTTCTCTTTTCTTTCCAAGGTTTCATAAACTTGCTATGATTTGAGGGCCAATAATTAAACGTTTGAAAAATTAGACACATGTGCAACATCTATGTATCTTTATTGTAGACGTTTCGCCCTCCATTGACTTTATCAATACAAATTCAAGGACATAATTGAAAGACAGTAGAATTATATACAAAATACGAGGTAAAGACTGATTACCTCGTCTTTTGTATATAGTTCTACTGTCTTCCAATTATGTCCTTGAATTTCTACTGATAAAGTCACTGGAGGGCGACTAATTCTTCACCCTGTCAGTATTGTATACCATACATGTACAGCACACGTCTGACTGTGCGTGCGTGCGTCAGTGTACGTGTTAGTTGGTTACCGGTTGTCACGTGTGCGTCAGTGCGTAAGTGTACGTGTGTGTCATTTCATGAGTGTACGTGTGTGCGTGTACGTGTGTGTCAAACTACAGTACCGAGAACCAGGAGTAGTCATCGTGTGGAATTGATCTGCTGCTGGGGTGAGTTAGGGTTGGGGAGAGTCTCCCCGCCAGAGGGGGGATGTCTCCCCAGGCAGGGGAGGACACCCCCACAGCCAGGTGATGGGTCCCATGCCTGGATGGGGGAGGGGGTGGTGGCCAGACTCACGAGGGTCATAGTTTACATCACCCACCTGTTTTGGTGGAGGGAAGGGAGGGGACCTTAGTGTGGGGAATTCGGAATGTGGAGATTGGGGAAAAGGGGCTTGTTTGTAAGCACGAGAGAGAGAGAGTGAGAGAGAGAGAGAGAGAGAGATGAGAGAGAGTGATTGAATTTAATTTGTAGTTTTTAGATACATCAGCAGTGTGCTACTACACTATTCTACCTTTATACCTTTGAAGAGTTTCGAGAGTTTATCTACTCTCTGAGCCCGGCCATGGTCCAGGCTCGTCTGGTGCTTGCCTGGTCAACCAGGCTGTTGCTGCTGGAGGCCCGCTGCCCCACATATCCATCAGAGCCTGGTTGATCTGGCACCCGATGAAGATACTTGTCCAGTTTCTATATGATAGTTACACAGTGGGGAAAACTACCTGTTTCTCTGTCATGCACCATCACACAGGATGGGTTGGTCTGTCATGCACCATCACACAGGATGGGTTGGTCTGTCTTGCACCATCACACAGGATGGGTTGGTCTGTCATGCACCATCACACAGGATGGGTTGGTCTGTCATGCACCATCACACAGGATGGGTTGGTCTGTCATGCACCATCACACAGGATGGGTTGGTCTGTCATGCACCATCACACAGGATGGGTTGGTCTGTCATGCACCATCACACAGGATGGGTTGGTCTGTCATGCACCATCACACAGGATGGGTTGGTCTGTCATACACCATCACACAGGATGGGTTGGTCTGTCATACACCATCACACAGGATGGATTGGTCTGTCATACACCATCACAGGATGGGTTGGTCTGTTATGCACTATCACACAGGATGGGTTGGTCTGTCATACACCATCACAGGATGGGTTGGTCTGTCATACACCATCACACAGGATGGGTTGGTCTGTCATACACCATCACAGGATGGGTTGGTCTGTCATGCACCATCACACAGGATGGGTTGGTCTGTCATGCACCATCACACAGGATGGGTTGGTCTGTCATGCACCATCACACAGGATGGGTTGGTCTGTCATGCACCATCACACAGGATGGGTTGGTTTGTCATGCACCATCACACAGGATGGGTTGGTCTGTCATGCACCATCACACAGGATGGGTTGGTCTGTCATGCACCATCACACAGGATGGGTTGGTTCGTCATGCACCATCACACAGGATGGGTTGGTCTGTCATGCACCATCACACAGGATGGGTTGGTCTGTCATGCACCATCACACAGGATGGGTTGGTCTGTCATGCACCATCACACAGGATGGGTTGGTCTGTCATGCACCATCACACAGGATGGGTTGGTCTGTCATGCACCATCACACAGGATGGGTTGGTCTGTCATGCACCATCACACAGGATGGGTTGGTCTGTCATACACCATCACAGGATGGGTTGGTCTGTCATGCAACATCACACAGGATGGGTTGGTCTGTCATGCACCATCACACAGGATGGGTTGGTCTGTCATGCACCATCACACAGGATGGGTTGGTCTGTCATGCACCATCACACAGGATGGGTTGGTCTGTCATGCACCATCACACAGGATGGGTTGGTCTGTCATTCACCATCACACAGGATTGGTGGCATGTCTGAGCGTGTGCACTTAAGGATGGCCGTGAGGATAGGGTCAATCATTGCACTGTGGTTGTAGTAGTTGGTTGGTTTATTAGGTTTAAAGTCTGCACACAGGAGATTTAGGCTGTAAGTGCCACCAGTCAGTGATACTAATGACAAAATTAGGGACTAGGGTGAACTCTTAGTGTATATACACTGGCAAGTTCAGTGGAGATAGGTGAGGTGTGGAAGTAGGTGAGTGGAGGTTCAGACTCAGGTACTTCAGGTAGAGGAGGTGTATTTCATTTGGTAGGGTCGGAGAGGATACCTAATATTCGTTGGTGGGTGAGGGAGAGGGAAGGACAAACAAGGGTTTCCCTTCCTAAAGGATACTTGACCCCCCGGGTTGTGGGGGTCAACGCCCCCGCGGCCCGGTCCCAGACCAGTCTTCTCGGTGGACCAAGGCTAGATTAACCAGGCTGTTACTGCTGACCACATACGTACGAAAGTCTCTCGATTTCAGAACTTATTTCGGTGTTCAGGTTCGGGACTATTTCCTCCAGGATTTTCCAGCTGTAAATTATAATGTACCTTTCTCGCCAATGTAGGTGAGTAGAGGTATCTTTAGGGTTCCCAGTAGTTCAGATGTTTGAGTCAGTGTATTCGGGTGAGGAAGCTCTCCAACTCATCATATCGCCTGCCTTGAAGGTGGTCGTTAGTATACAGTAGTATTATAACCTGAAGAAAACAAGTGACTTGAAGAGTATCATTGATGGCTCAGCATTTCTTGTTTTGAAAGTTCTAGTTATTCGACCTACCATTTTCTTTGCGGTAGCAATGGCAACATTGTTGTCATCCTTGGAAGTGAGATCTGCTGACATCATTACTCCCAGGTCTCGCAAATGAGACTTTGTCCTGTACTCCTCAACAAACTTTATTTCTTTCATTCTTCCATAGTAGAGCAATTGAAACTTGTCCTCGTTAAACATTATATTGTCTGAGGTCCACTGGAAGACTTGAGTTATATCAGCAGGCAGTTGAAGAAGGGATGACTCAACTGAGGAAGGGGTGACTCAGCTGAGGAAGGGGTGACTCAGCTGAGGAAATGGTGACTCGGCTGATAAAAGGAGTGGCTCAGAGTAGGGGGGGAAACACTAGTAGTGGGAGGGGAATAGAGAGGTGACTTGTTGGGGCGGAGAGGTGGGGAAGATAGTCTTTGTAAGTGAGGAGGGGGGGGGGGTTGACTCATGGTGGTGGGAGAGAAGTGATTCATTTGTTGGTGCTGTGAATTGTTGTTGGTGCTGGAGTCTACCTGGAGGGTGTTCCGGGGGTTAACGCTCCCGCGGCCCAGTCCTTAACCAGGCTTCCGGTGGATCAGGGCCTGATCAACCAGGCTGTTACTGCTGGCCACACGTAGTCCAGCGTACGAATCACAGCCCGGCTGGTCAGGTACCGACTTCAGGTATCTGCCCAGCTCCCACTTGCAGGCAGTCAGGGGTCTATTGGTAATTCCTCTTATGCCTGGTGGGAGACTGTTGAACAGTCTTGGGCCCCGGACACTTATTGTGCTTTTCTTAGTGTACTGAAGGCGCCCCAGCTTTTCATAGGGGGTATATAGTACCAAGTCTTTTGCTGTCATAAGAAGGGATTTCTTTGCGCAGATTTGGGACCAGTACCTCTAGGATTTTCCAGGTGTAGATTATGATGTATTTCTCTCGCCTGCGCTCCAGTGAGTACAGGGCAAGTTATTCCAAGCTTTCCCAGTAATTAAGGTGCTTGACTGAACTTAAATTTGTCCTCATTGAACATCATATTGTTTTTCATTGCCCACCGGAAAACTTGGTTTATATCTGCTTGGAATTTACCCTGTCCTCAGTGGATGAGTCTCATGCAGATTCTAGTATCTGTGGTTTACATCTCTGTCTATGTATAAGAGGATGAGGAACGGGATAGGGTCAAGTACTGTCTTGTGGAACACAGCTTTTCACTGTGGCAGTCTCTGACTTAACTTGTTACTACTACTCCTTATGTTTGACTGGTCAGAAAGTTGAAGATCCTTCTGCCCACTTTGCCAATTATCCCTTTAGCGTTCATTTTGTGCGTTGTTACACTATGATCGAACTTGTCAAAAGCTTTTGCAAAATCTGTGTATACTATATCTACATTCTGTTTGTTTTACCAGTGCATCCAAGACCCTATAGTTCTTAGCTGTTGCTTTCCTGCTGTCTTTATGGAGTGGAGTTATATTCGTTGTTTTTATTGACTGGGATTACACCCGTGTCTGTGCTCCCTTCCCATGGCATACTTCAGGCAAGCGAAAGTTCCACGAGTCTGGGGCTGGGGCTGAGTGCATGGGCATGTTGTCAGTGGCTTTTTCAAAGTCCAGAAATTTGGCATACATTGACAGGGTTTTCAGGTTCATTCATGAAAAAATCATTTGGATTGTCGATCTTTAGACTGATTAATCTCACTAAACACAGAGTCGTATTAAGACTTCATATCTCACTCATTTGTTTGTTGTCATCTGTGTAAGTTCCATCTTGTATGATCAAGGGCCTGATACTAGATGTGGTTTTTTCCTTGTTTTTGGAATATGAAAAGAAATATTTTGAATGTCTTTCGATTTCACTAATTGCTTTTAGCTCCTGTCTCTCCTGGATCCTGTATGGATCATTTAAGTTAAGTTCAATATTTCCCACTTCCCTGGTCAGTGCTTCGTTCCGTGTTTCAGATAATCTAGCCCCCTTCAGGAGCTCAGTGATTCTTCGCCTTCTCCTATAGAAGGAGCGTCTCTCTCATAAGAACATAAGAACATAAGAAAGGAGGAACACTGCAGCAGGCCTGTTGGCCTGCAGAATATTTGTACAACAATTTGTACAGAATATTTGTACAACCTAATTTTCAATACTACCCAAGAAATAAGCTTTGATAATTTGATTTACTCATGTGCAATTCCCACTCAAATCCAACCCCTCTCACTCATGAATTTATCCAACCTAAATTTAAAACTACCCAAGGTCCTTGCTTCAATAACCCTACTAGGCAGACTGTTCCACTCATCAACTACCCTATTTCCAAACCAATACTTTCCTATATCCTTTCTAAATCTAAACTTGTCTAACTTGAATCCATTATTGCGGGTTCTCTCTTGGAGAGATACCCTCAAGACCTTATTTATATCCCCTTTGTTAATACCCATTTTCCACTTGTATACCTCGATCATGTCTTCCCTCATTCTACGTCTTACAAGTGAATGTAATTTAAGGGTCTTCAATCTTTCTTCGTAAGGAAAATTTCTAATGCTATGTATTAATTTAGTCATTCTACGCTGAATGTTTTCTAACGAATTTATGTCCATTCTGTAATATGGAGACCAGAACTGAGCTGCGTAATCTAGGTGAGGCCTTACTAATGATGTATAAAGCTGTAATATAACCTCTGGACTTCTGTTGCTAACACTTCTTGATATAAATCCCAGTAATCTATTTGCCTTATTACGTACGCTTAGGCATTGCTGTCTTGGTTTAAGGTTGCTGCTTACCATCACCCCCAAGTCCTTCTCACAATCTGTATGGCTAAGTTCTACGTTATTTAACTTATAAGTGCTTGGTTATGGACACTCCCGAGCTTCAGAACCTTGCATTTATCTACATTGAACTGCATCTGCCACTTTTCTGACCACGAATTAAGTTTGTCTAAATCTTCCTGAAGTTCTATGAGATCTATGTTTGAATCAATTATCCTACCTATCTTCGTGTCGTCGGCGAATTTGCTCATATCACTAGTAATTCCCTCGTCAAGGTCATTGATATATATTATAAATAACAAGGGCCTAGACTGATCCCTGTGGAACACCACTTGTTACAAGTCCCCATTCGATTTAACCCCATTTATGCACACTCTCTGCTTCCTATTGGTGAGCCATGACTCGATCCATGACAGCACTTTTCCCCCAATGCCATGAGCTGCCACTTTCTTTAACAGTCTCTGGTGCGGTACTCTATCAAAAGCCTTACTAAAGTCTAAATAAACAGTATCGAATTCTTTATCGTGATCAACAGCCTCAAAAGCTTTACTGAAGAAGGTTAATAAATTAGATAGGCAGGAACGGCCCTCGTGAATCCATGCTGAGTATCATTAATCAAATTATGGTTATCTAGATGGTTTCTAATAATATCAGCTATAATTGACTCTAGTAATTTGCCTACAATTGAGGTCAGGCTTATTGGGCGGTAATTTGACGGTAGTGACTTGTCTCCTGCTTTAAAAATAGGAATTACATTAGCCATCTTCCACATATCAGACACTACACCTGTTTGAAGAGATAAATTAAAAATGTTAGATATTGGTTCACAGAGTTCCATTTTGCATTCCTTAAGAACCCTTGCAAAAAGCTCATCAGGACCCGGCGATTTATTTTGTTTCAGTCGGTCTAGTTGTTTCATAACCATTTCGCTAGTGACTGTGATATTACATAATTTATCTTCTTCTGGGCCTCTGTAAAAATTAATTACTGGGATATTATTAGTGTCTTCCTGTATGAAAACCGAGAGAAAATAATTATTAAAAATAGAGCATATATCATTCTCCTTGTCAGTAAGATGCCCAGAGTTTGCTTCTTCTCTTCTGTTTTTTTCTTAGGGAAATATACCTTGAACATACTTCAGCTGCCAGGAAGTTGATCTTTTCAAGGCACTGGTTAGGGTCCATGTTATTTAAGATATCTTCCCAACATGTTTCATTTAGGACAGTTTACCTGGTCCCAGTTGATGTTCTTGTTGTTGAAGTTGAATTTGGTGAAGGTACCCTCATAACTGTATGCATTTTGCTGGTCAGGACTCCTGTGCTTGTAAGTCTGGACTTCGAATAGATTGTGGTCAGAATTAGATGTTTTATATATTGTTATGTTTCTTACCAAGTCATCATTATTTGTGAAAATAAGGTCAATTGTGTTTTCAGTCTTGTTGGCTCCACTATCTGCTGGCATAGGGTGCGTTTATTGCAGAAATTTAGCAACTCTTGTGTGTGTGAGTTCGTCAGAGCTGCCTCCTGGCATTGTCTCTGCTTTAACATTATTTGTTACATTCTTCCATTTTGTATGTCTTACATTGAAATCCTCTTCCTTCCACTCTTTTTCCTCCTCCCAGTCCTATTCCTCCTTCCTTTCTTTCCTCTTCCTCTCCTTCCATTCTTCTTCCTCAAATTCCTTTTCCTTCTCTCTTCTTCTTCCTCCTCCTCCCATTCCTCTTCCTCCCTTCTTCTCATCTTCCTCCTTCTCTTCCTCCTCCCACTCTCTCTCCCTCTTCCTCCTTCTCTTCCTCCCTTCTCCTCTTCCTTCCTCTTCATTCTTTCTCTTCCTCTTCATACTCTTCCTCCTCCCTTCCACACCTCTTCCTCCTCTTCTGTAGAGTGAAGGTGAGTACTGTAGAGTGAGGGAGAGTACTGTAGAGTGAAGGTGAGTACTGTAGAGTGAGGGAGAGTACTGTAGAGTGAAGGAGTGTACTGTAGAGTGAAGGAGAGTACTGTAGAGTGAAGGTGAGTACTGTAGAGTGAAGGTGAGTACTGTAGAGTGAAGGTGAGTACTGTAGAGTGAAGGTGAGTACTGTAGAGTGAAGGTGAGTACTGTAGAGTGAGGGTGAATACTGTGGAATGAAGGTGAGTACTGTAGAGTGAGGGAGAGTACTGTAGAGTGAAGGAGAATACTGTAGAGTGAAGGAGTGTACTGTAGAGTGAAGGAGAATACTGTAGAGTGAATGAAAGTACTGTAGAGTGAGGGAGAGTACTGTAGAGTGAAGGTGAGTACTGTAGAGTGAAGGAGAGTACTGTAGAGTGAAGGAGAGTACTGTAGAGTGAGGGAGAGTACTGTAGAGTGAAGGTGAGTACTGTAGAGTGAGGGAGAATACTGTAGAGTGAAGGAAGTACTGTAAGTAAAGAGATACTGTAGAGTGAGGAGAGTACTGTAGAGTGAAGGTGAGTACTGTAGAGTGAAGGAATACTGTAGAGTGAGGGAGAGTACTGTAGAGTGAAGGAGAGTACTGTAGAGTGAAGGAGAATATTGTAGAGTGAGGGAGAGTACTGTAGAGTGAAGGAGAGTACTGTATAGTGAAGGTGAGTACTGTAGAGTGAACGAGAGTATTGTAGAGTGAAGGAGAGTACTGTAGTGAGAGAGTACTGTAGAGTGAAGGAGACTACTGTAGTGAGGTGAGTACTGTAGAGTGAGGGTGAGTACTGTAGAGTGAAGGTGAGTACTGTAGAGTGAGAGAGGTACTGTAGAGTGAAGGAGAATACTGTATAGTGAGAGAGTACTGTAGAGTGAAGGTGAAGTACTGTAGAGTGAAGAGTGGACTGTAGAGTGAGGAGGTACTGTAGAGTGAAGGGAGTACTGTAGAGTTAAGGGAGTACTGTAGAGTGAGGGTGAGTACTGTAGAGCGAAGTGAGTACTGTAGAGTGAAGGAGAGTACTAGTAGGGTGATACTGTAGAGGAGGGTGAGTACTGTAGAGTGAAGGGAGTACTGTAGTGAGGGTGAGTAATGTAGAGTGAAGGAGATACAGTGAGAGAGTACTGAGTGAAGGGAGTAGTGTAGAGTGAAGGAGAGTACTGTAGAGGAGGGAGAGTACTGTAGAGTGAAGTAGAGTACTGTAGAGTGAACGAGAATATTGTAGAGTAAGGAGAGACTGTAGTGAGGGAGTACTGTAGAGTGAAGGAGAGTACTGTAGTGAGGTGAGTACTGTAGAGTGAGGTGAGTACTGTAGAGTGAAGGAGATACTGTAGTGAGGGTGAGTACTGTAGAGTGAGGTGAGTACTGTAGAGTGAAGGTGAGTACTGTAGGAGGAGTGAGTACTGTAGAGTGAGGGAGATACTGTATAGTGAAGGAGGTACTGTAGAGTGAAGGTGAGTACTGTAGAGTGAAGGAGTGACTGTAGAGTGAAGGAGGTACTGTAAGTGAGGAGAGTACTGTAGAGTTAAGGAAGGTACTGTAGAGTGAGGGTGAGACTGTAGAGGAGGAGTGTACTGTAGAGTGAAGGAGAGTACTGTAGTGAGGGTGAGTACTGTAGAGTGAGGGTGAGTACTGTAGAGTGAAGGAGAGTACTGTAGTGAGGGTGAGTACTGTAGAGTGAGAGTGAGTACTGTAGAGTGAAGGAGAGTACTGTAGTGAGGGTGAGTACTGTAGAGTGAGGGTGAGTACTGTAGAGTGAAGGTGAGTACTGTAGAGTGAGGGAGAGTACTGTATAGTGAGGAGAGTACTGTAGAGTGAAGGTGAGTACTGTAGAGTGAGGAGAGTACTGTAGAGTGAAGGAGAGTACTGTATAGTGAGGAGAGTACTGTAGAGTGAAGGTGAGTACTGTAGAGTGAAGGAGTGTACTGTAGAGTGAGGGAGAGTACTGTAGAGTGAAGGAGAGTACTGTAGAGTGAGGGAGAGTACTGTAGATTGAGGGAGAGTACTGTAGAGTGAAGGAGAGTGCTGTAGAGTGAATGTGAGTACTATAGAGTGAAGGAGAGTACTGTAGAGTGAAGGAGAGTACTGTAGTGAGGGTGAGTACTGTAGAGTGAAGGAGAGTACTGTAGTGAGGAGAGTACTGTAGAGTGAAGGAGAGTACTGTAGAGTGAAGGAGAGTGCTGTAGAGTGAATGTGAGTACTATAGAGTGAAGGAGAGTACTGTAGAGTGAAGGAGAGTACTGTAGTGAGGGTGAGTACTGTAGAGTGAGGGGAAGTAAGGGGACGTGTTGAACCACGTGAGGGGAGCAAGAGTGTGACAAATGTTCCAAGGGAAGGCAGAGTGAGAGGGACAGGGAGAGAGATCGAGTAGAGGGACAGGGAGAGAGAGGGAGAGTGAGAGAGGGAGGAGGCAAAAATAGAAAGTGAGATTGACATAGGGGAAGAACAAAGAGGGATAGAGTGAAATAGAGGGGTACGGTGAGAGGGGAAGAGTGAGGGAGAGAGGAAGAGTGAGGGAGAGGGTTAGAGTGAGGGAGAGGGGTAGAGGGAGGGAGAGGAGAAGAGTGAGGGAGAGGGGGAGAGTGAGGGATAGGGGAAGAGAGGTAGTGACTAATGGGTCTGCCCAGTGGGTGGGTAGGTAAGGGGAAGGGGGTTGTCTCCCCTCACGTAACAACCATCACCACTACACATTTTGTATTTCCCCTCTGCTTTCCCCTCTGCCTACCTACGCACCCCTCGCTCCAACCCTCTTCCTTTCACTCTCGCTACTCTCTTTTTCCCCTTTATCCTAGTTCTTTTTTCCGATCCCCTTCTCTCCCTCTACCCCCCTCCTTTCCCCTCAACACAGTATCCTCCCCTCCCTCCCCCCTTCCTCATTACTGCTCCCCTCTCCTTCACCCCTCATCCTTAGCTCTCACCGACGCATCTTTCCCCTCTATTTCGTGTTCTTCATCTCTGTTGCTCCGTCACTCCCTCCCCTCCACACCGGCCTCTCACTCCCCACTCTCCCCTCTAAGCTCTCCCTCTTTCCTCCCATCTCACCCTTCCCACTCCTTCCCATTTCATTATTTCCCCTCCCATCTCACCGTCATAGCTTTCAGCTCACCCTTCACCCTCCCAGCTCACCCTTCACCCTCCCAGCTCACCCTTCACCCTCCCAGCTCACCCTTCACCCTCCCAGCTCATCCTTTCACCCTCCCAGCTCACCTCTTTCCCTCCAGCTCACCCTTCACCTCCAGCTCATCCTTCCCCTCCCAGCTCACCCTCACCCCAGCTCACCTTCCCTCCCAGCTCACCCTCTCACCCTCCCAGCTCACCCTTCCTTCCCAGCTCCTCCTCGCCCCTCAATACCCTCCCTTCCCAGCTCCCTTCCCAGCTCACTCTTTTCCTCAGCTCCCCCTCCCTGTTCATTCTTTCCCTCCCAACTCACTCCCGCCCCAGCTGACTCTCTCTTCTCCCAGCTCATCCTCTTCCCTCCCAGCTCACCCTCCCAGCTCACCCTCCCAGCTCACCCTCCCAGCTCACCCCCCCAGTCACCAACTCCGCAAACACAGACATACAGCTCCATAAAGACACACACACACACACATACATACAACAGGCCTAGTGTCTAATTGACATGTGCCTAGGACAAAATGGTAACTAACACACACACACACACACACGTTATCATGTCAGAGGAGACATGATAACGACATACAAAATACTGCGGGGAATTGACAAGGTAGACAGGGACAGGATGTTCCAGAGAGGGAACACGGAAACAAGGGGACACAACTGGAAGTTGAAGACTCAGATGAGTCAAAGGGATGTTAGGAAGCATTTCTTCAGCCACAGAGTAGTCAGGAAGTGGAATAGTCTAGAGAAAGATATAGTGGAGGCAGGAACCATACATAGTTTTAAGAAGAGGTATGATAAAGCTCATGGAGCAGGGAGAGCAGAGACCCAGTAGCAGACAGCGAAGAGGCGGGGCCAGGAGCTGAGTCTCGACCCTGCAACCACAATTAGGTGAGTACAATTAGGTGAGTACATGGCTAATGATGGCTAAAGATGGCTAAAGCTCTCGCCTGATGCACGGAGTGCCCGGGTTCAATTCCCGGCGGGGCGGAAACATTTCGAAGTGTTTCCTTACACACACACACACACACACACACACATCATACATAAACAGGCCTAGTGTCAAATCGACATGTGCCTAGGACAAAATGGTAACTAACACACACACACACACACATACACACACACACAGACATACAGCTCCATAAAGACACACACACACACACACACACACACACACACACATTGAGCTTCCAACCTACGGAATGATTCCTGGTTATGTTGTAATAATAATAATATCTTTATTTACTACAAGTACATGTACAAGGTATACAAGCCCTATCACTGACATACTACTATATAGAAAGTTGCTTGTTATGCTGAGCGTTTTGGGCAAATTAGGTCAGTTTTGTCCCAGGATGCGACCCACACCAGTCGACTAACACCCAGGCACCCATTTTACTGATGGGGAACATGACAACCGGCGGTATAAAGAAACACGCCTAATGTTTCTACCCTCGCCGGGAATAGAACCCGAACCCTCGCCGTGTGAAGCGAGAGCTTTAGCCACCAGGCCACCTGTCTAGTCTTTATTTCCTCAATTCTTCATCAAATGAGCAACTGACACGAAAAAAATGCAAGAAGACATAAGGAGAGTGTTGCAGTAAACACTGGAGAATAACATGACGTTCAGTATTGGCATGTATAAGTAAGACACGATATGCGGTGTATGGCATGAATTTACAAGAGGTTTCAGCCCTGATGGTGTTAGGTTCCAGCTGCTTGAATATTGAGAGAATAAAGAACTAAATAAGGGACACTGTACAAAACTTATATTGATCACCAAATACAATGAAAGGAATATGTGAAAGATCTGGGAGTAATAATGTCAACTAACCGCTCTTTCAACAAACACCGTGAGGCAAATGTCACGAAACGCAGGAAAATGAGAAGGGGGATGATGGGAACTTTTAAAAGAAGGGAACCAGTGTCAATTGTGGCTCAAATAGTTTGTGCTCTCTCTCTCTCTCTCTCTCTCTCTCTCTCTCTCTCTCTCTCTCTCTCGCTTAGAGTATTGTTCAGTGTTGACGGCTCCGTTTAGGGTAGGAGTTAGAGAAGATGGAACAGATTTAACGATCATTTACAATTCGCATTGAGCTAATACAGCATTCAAGTTATTGGAAATGCTTTAGAGTCTTAAATAGATACTCGATGGGGTGAAAGAGTTATGCATCATACATCCGTAGGTGTATGAGAGTTTGGTCCCAAATCTGTACACTGGACGCAGTTCGCGTATTGGAGTGAGAGATATGGGGAAAATATAAATTAACCCAGTGAAGGGAGGGGCACTGTGGGCACAGAAAGAAAACATTGTATTCAATATTCTTCCACAAGATATCAGAAACATTGACACAACAAATGAACAGATCTTCAAGAGGAAACTTGACAAGTTTTGTGCCTCTGTTAAGTGCCGATCAACCATATTGTGATGGAAGCATGTGCCAACAGGATGACATGTCCCAGTCTATGTCGGATATTAGAATAAGAAAGAGGTGGTGTAAGTTCAGTGCCTTGGGGAACAGAACTTCTCACTGCAGCAGCCTCTGATTCCACTCTGTTCACTATTACTCTTTGGGTTCTGTTTGTTAAGAGGTGACTACCCATCTGTTTCTAGTTATCCCGTTTGCAATCATTTTGTGTGTCATCACACCATGGTCGCACTTGTCGAAGGTTTTGTACACTAGATCTGCATTTTGTCTTCATTGAATCCAAGATCATGTCATGATTCAACAATTGCAAGAGGCATGAGCGATTGTTCTAAACCTATGTTGATCTGGGTTGTGTTGTAGTTGTGATTCCGTATGACTGATAATCTTGTTGCTTTAAGCTCTCAAAGCGTTTGATAATGTGGGGCGTCAACATTATTGGTCTATAATGTGTGCAACTGATTTACTACTACCTTTGTGGAGTCTTATTAGTGGGTTGTCATGACTGGGGTGACTCCTGTGCCCAGGTTTCTTCTCCGTAGAATATATAAGGCACGATATAGTGGATTCTTACATTCCTTGTTAAAAGAGTCAAGGCCTGGGGCAGAGTGCACGGGCATACTATTAATGGCTTCTTTGAAGTCAAATGGGGTTAGTGTTATGTCAGAAATTATGCAGATGTCGGCGGAGTTTTAAGAGACACGTAAGTTTCCCTGTCTTCTAATAACATGTTTATTTTTCCACTATAATCTACCTTGTCCATAATTATTATCGTATTTGCTTTGTCTGTTTTGTAAGGTGAAGTCTAAGATCTTTCTTTACTTCATGGTATAACTTAACAAATCTTTGAGGACAATTGTGTTGCAGAGGTCTGAGCGTCGTTGTCCCTGTCTTTTAATGAACATGTTATTAGAAGACAGGGGTACCTACGTGCCCCTTAAGTCTCATTTACGAAAAACTCCTTTGGGTTGTCAATCTTTAAACTGATTACAGGCTCTTTTAACACGGTCATATTTTGACTTCAGTATTTCACTCGTTTCTTTACTGTTATTAAGAGCCAGATAGTAGATTTGGTTTTTGCCCCGAACTGTTCATATGAGAAAAGTGTTTTAGATTTATTTCAGTTTCAGTTATGGCTTTCTGCTTCCTGTGTCTCTCTTGGACTCTTAGCTCAATGTCTCCCAGTTCTCTGACCAATGTTTCCTTTACTTCTACAGAAAGTCAGCAGCCACTGAGAAGTTCCGGGATTCGCATCTTCCTTCGCCTGTAGAAGGAGCGTACTCTCTCTCTCTCTCTCTCTCTCTCTCCTCTCTCTCTCTCTCTCTCTCTCTCTCTCTCTCTCTCTCCACACACACACATCAGTATAACTGGCTAAGAGCTGTTATCCTACCTCAGCTTATTTCAAAGCCCAGCCCCATCTAAGATATATACTACCACATCCCGGGATGCGACCCACACCAGTCGACTAACATCCAGGTACCTACTTACTGCTAGGTGAAAAAGGACAGCGGGTGCTTAAGAAACTGAATAAAACGTGATGCTTTTTACATATGTGCAAATTCCATCATATATAAATTGTGTCGTCAGTGTGTACAAGTTGTTACTGTCAATTAATAACTGATTTAAAATATTTTATTTTATTTTATTACTCAATTGTATTTAAATAAAATGTGACATTTTTTTCCTAGGCAAAACTGTGACTTATTTCTTGTTACTTTTTTTTTCCAACGTTTCCACTCGTGCCGGAGATCGAACCACGGGCCCATGAGGATGCCAGCTGAATGCGCTGCTACCAGTGTCATTGAGCTCATTCTCTGGAGATACTCTGGGATTGTAATTTGACTGGAAATAGATATTAATGTATGATAAAGATGTATGGAAATTGAGACTGAAAGAGCGAAACTTTACTGATAACTTTCAGAATGACCGAAAACAATGAAGCAAACTGAAGCCAAGAGAAGGAAATGAATAAAAATAAATGTCACAATGGCAAAAGTGAGAGTGATAGAGGAGGCAAATGTAGCTGTAAATTTTATGAGGCTCTGAAGGTTTACAAGAAATAGAATGAGACCACTGAAGACACGACTGGGAACTGTACCAACAATAGACCAAGGGCTACAGAGGAAGACAGTCTATATCACAAAAGCACAGGATGATGTTTCTGGAGAAAGAACCGACGACAGAGGTTATATCAGAGACAAGTGAATGTATTCAGAGTAGCAGCAGAGGCGGACCCACACAGCATATGACACCTGGCTGCCTTCAAGAGGGTGCTGGATCAGCCGGGCTGGGGTTCGTACATTGGACTACGTGCGGCCAGCAGTAACAGCCTGGTTGATCAGGCCCTGATCCACTGGGAGGCCTGGTCGTGGACCGGGCCGCGGGGGCGTTGATCCCCATAATACCCTCCAGGTAGACCAGAACAGTCAAAAAATAAGAATGGGAGAGGCCTACAAACAGCAGACGGCACACAGACTAGTAACACTCTTCCTTCTCCTGCCAGAATTCCACCAAGCCTCTCACCCAAATACACTATTACCTGAACCAAATGTATTTACTTTTGATGGGTTTCGAGAGTCTTTCTACTCCCGGAGCCCGGCCATGGGCCAGGCTCGTCTGATGCTAGCCTGGTCAATCAGGCTGTTGCTGCTGGAGGCCCGCCGCCACATATATCCATCACAGCCTGGTTGATCTGGTACCTACCTACTTAGAGAGGGTTTCGGGGGTCAACGCCCCCGCGGCCTGGTCTGTGGCCAGGCCTCGTGGTGGATCAGGGTCTGATCAGCCAGGCTGTTACTGCTGGTCGCACGTAAACCGACGTACTAACCACAGCCCGGCTGAGGTATAAGCAGTATATGTATTAAATAAATACAGAGGAAATACGTTAACATAACCAGACACCTCCACATTTATGACCTAATTAGTTCCAGCAGAACCATCAAACCACTTAGTCCACTTCTCTCTTAAAGACGTCTACACTTGTTCCAGCTGTGTTTCTGATATCTTCTGGTAAGATGTTGAATAATCTGGGGCTACGAATGTTGATACAGTGTTCTCTTATTGTGCCCACCGCACCCCTGCTCTTCAGTGGGTTTATCTTGCATTTTCTCCCATATCTCTCGCTCCCTTCCCCTTCTATCTGTAATATCCCCAAGCATATCCATCAGACCCCCACACCTGGACACCCATCAGATCCCCACACCTGGACACCCCTCACCCACTTCCCCATCCATCCCCAGACATCAAGTAGTCACCAGATGCAGAAAAAAACAGCAGCTATGGAATGGAAATGAGAATAACAGATCAAAACCAAATAAAGTAACTAAAGCAGAAACTTATTGGAATAGCTAATCTACCGACATTAATTGTGTTTGCAGGAGTTCAGTCATAGCTCCTGGTCCCGATTGTTTCCTGAATGAAAACACACTATAGTTTACACTAGTTTCCCCTTACTGGTTATTGTACTTGAAAAAGCAGGGTATTAGAGCACCTGAAAAAAAGTGAACACACGAGAAATAGCAACGTGGGTTTAGAGGTGGCAAGTCTTGCCTAAGGAATCTTCCTGAATTTTAAGACAGAATGATGGAAATATAGCAGTAGAGGGAAGGACTTGCAGACTGTATCATTCTTAGTAATAGTGGTAGAATTACCCACAGAATGTTAAATGGACACAGATGCAACTATTGGGACAAATTGTAATAATGTTGGTAGAATTACTGACAATATGTTTGGTAAAAGAACACAAGTGCAACTAATGTGACATTTTATTGTGGCAACGTTTCGCTCTCCAGGATCTTTGTCAAGCTTTGACGTAACAGCTTAGCAAACCTCCTGAAGAGCGAAACGTTGCCACAGTAAAATGTCACATTAGTTGTCTCTGTGTCTATTAACGTAACAATGTATCATCCTTGAGTGGAAGAAGAGGCTGGATTAACAAAGCTGAGCATCAAGTGGATATAAGAACACCTGGAGAACAATAATGAGGAAGCAGGTATGAGAGCACGACTGATAAGTACTGGAACTGAGGGGAATATACTACAAGGGAACATTTAAAGTACTCAACACTTGAAGAAATGAAGACCAGGGGAGACAGAGTCATGACATTCAAAATACTCAAAAAATTAGAGTGAGAGGATAATGACTGGCTCTACCTAGAGGGTGGAGAGTTCTGTACGATATGAGAAGAGGGAGTCAAAGATACAAGTGACTGCTAGAGACCCAACCACAGTACTTTTCAAGTTTCAGAGTGGTAAGTGAGAGGAGGTGGAGAACAACTCTGTACACAGTTTCAGGAGTAGGTAATGGGGACCTGGAAACCTGGAGTCAGTGAAGTGGGTCGATAACAGTTTAGAGGCGGACCAGGAACTATGATTCAGCTTCTGCAAACACAACTAGATGCTCGGCGCACGGGCGCGCACGCACGCACGCACGCACGCACACACACACACACACACACACACACACACACACATACACACACACAGTAGCGGCCAGTGAAGAGGCGGGGGCAGGAGCTATGTCTCGACCCCTGCAACCACAACTAGGTGAGTACAACTAGGTGAGTACACACACACACGCAGGCACGCGCACGCACGCACACACACACACACACACATATAGCTATGTCTCGACCCCTGCAACCACAACTAGGTGAGTACACACCAGGAGCTATGACTCGACCCCTGCAACCACAACTAGGTGAGTACGCACAGGACCATTTCTCTCTCCCTCTCCCCTTTCCCCTCTGTTGCTCCCCTCTGCTTGTTTACTACTCCCCTGGTGGTTTGCCGCACCCTCGCCTGCTGGCCCTGCCTTTATCTCTTCCCTCTCCGCTAATGTGCTGCTGCTGCTGCTGCTGCTGCTGCTGCTGCTACTGCTGCTCTGCTGGATTTCCCTCTACTTACTCGCTGCTTCTCTGTAGCACTGCACCTTGTTTGGGCGTCTGCTGCTGCTGCTGCTGCTGCTGCTGCTGCTGCTGCTGCTGCTATCTGCCGCTTTGTCTGGACTGTACAAGTCTGCTGGTCTCGTAATGAGCAACATTTAAGTGTCTTTTTTGCCTAAACGTTTCTCCTGAGCAGCAGTCTTCATTTGTTGAATGTTGGAGTGACTACAGTGACGAGATATTACAAGGCTGAGGGACTGATCACCTCAGTATTACTTCTTACTTCTACTGTCTCCAGTATTGTAATCACCTTTGTGCTCGACTGATGAAGACTATTCAGCAGGCTGGCCATCTCGTGCAGTGCTTGTGCTGTGCTGATTATCTTGAGCAGTGTTGCACTGGCTATCTTGTGTAGTGCTGGGCTGGTTCATCTCCTGCAGTGCTGGTGCTGGGCTGGCTGTCTTGAGCAGTGCTGGTGCTGGGCTGGCTGTCTTGAGCAGTGCTGGTGCTGGGCTGGCTGTCTTGAGCAGTGCTGGTGCTGGGCTGGCTATCTTGAGCAGTGCTGGTGCTGGGCTGGCTGTCTTGAGCAGTGCTGGTGCTGGGCTGGTCTGTGTCTCTGAGCAGTGCTGATGCTCGCTGTCTTGGAGTGCTGGTGCTGGGCTGGCTGTCTTGAGCAGTGCTGGTGCTGGGCTGGGTATCTTGAGCATTACTGGTGTTGGACTGGCTGTCTTGAGCAGTGCTGGTGCTGGGCTGGGTATCTTGAGCAGTGCTGATGCCAGTCTGTCTTGTGTAGTGCTGGTGCCTGTCTGGCCATCATGTGTAGTGCTAGTCTTCCGGTGCTCAGTGCTGGACCGTTATTTAAAACAAACCTTTCATATTAACACTAAAGAATAACAAAGTATAATTTTTTTTCACGAGCGCTGCACCAAAGTCTGCCAACATTCTCACATAATCTTAGCCACAATACGTCTGGAAATATGGACCTGAATTTTGTGGTTCATTATTGTTCTCAGCTGATATTGAACCTTTGAAGTGTCTATATTGATAATCCAGTTGGTGTTACTTTGTCAAAATGGCTGCAAGTTGGTCACCGATCATCTACGAATACTCAAAGACACACCATAGATCAACGTGAATATTGAGCATTTTATTGACATTTATTGCTAACATGATTTTTTTGTTAAAGAATTGCACCTTTTATACCTTCATGTTGAAAGATAAACACATAAGCAGTATAATGTGATCCTTTATTGACAAAGTTTCGCCCACAGTGGGCTTTATCGAGTCACAAACAGATCTACCTGGATAAAAGATACATGAGAATTTTATAGGGATTTAGTCAGGTGGAGAATGCTGGGTCAGGTGGAGAATGCTGCATGTGACAATCTTCAGAGTAGGGTGATGGAGTCTTAAACCTTGGGCCCAAAAGGGTT
Organism: Cherax destructor; assembly: GCA_009830355.1. NCBI lineage: Eukaryota > Metazoa > Arthropoda > Malacostraca > Decapoda > Parastacidae > Cherax > Cherax destructor. Next base: position 25,177 of record WNWK01006730.1, on the reverse strand, counting down.
CTTTCAAGTGTATAGGACGAAGGTGAGGGAAAAGGTAGGACCTCTGAAAATTGGGAATGAACAGCTGACGGACAACGAACTGGAAATGTGTTCTCTATTTTATGACTATTTTTTGTCAGTCTTTACACAAGAAGACGTAAATGAGATTCCAGAAATTAACAATTATTTAGTTCCTGAAGAATTCAAATTAACTAATATTACTGTCACGAGGGACATGGCTATTAAACAGATAGATAAACTGAAGCAAAATAAGTCCCAGGGACCCGACGAGTTGTTTTCCAGGGTACTTAAAGAATGCAAGATGGAACTTAGTCAGCCATTAACAAATGTGTTTAATACGTCCATCCTAACTCGTTGTGTGCCAGATATGTGGAAGATAGCTAATGTAGTTCCTATATTCAAATCAGGGGATAAGTCCATTCCATCAAATTACCGTCCAATAAGCCTCGTAGGCAAATTATTAGAATCAATTATAGCTGATATTATTAGAACTCACCTTGAAGAACATAATTTGATTAATGAATCTCAGCATGGGTTCATGAGAGGTCGTTCCTGCCTGACAAATTTACTGACTTTTTTCAATAAAACATTTGAGGCAGTAGACAGTGATAAAGAATATGATATAGTTTACTTGGATTTCAGTAAGGCCTTCGATAGAGTACCTCACAAGAGACTCTTAAGAAAGGTGGCAGCTCATGGTATAGGAGGTAAAGTTCTAGCATGGATAGAGGCATGGCTTACCAATAGAAAGCAGAGAGTTTCCATTAATGGGGTCAAATCTGAATGGGGATTAGTCACTAGTGGCGTTCCACAAGGATCAGTTTTAGGCCCATTGTTGTTCATAATTTACATAAATGACCTTGATGAAGGAATTGCAAGTGACATGAGTAAATTTGCTGATGATACAAAAATAGGCCGTATGATTCATTCTGAGGAGGATACCAGTGAACTCCAGGAGATTTGGACAAATTAATGTCTTGGTCTGAAAAGTGGCAGATGAAGTTCAATGTGGACAAGTGTAAAGGGACTAGTGCTGGTAATGAAAATATCCCTCGAAGTTTTTAAACTAGTGAAGTAGAGCTTGATCATACAAATGTGAAAAAGACTTAGGAGTCATGGTAAGCAGAAATCTAAAGCCAAGACAACAGTGCCTAAGTGTGCGCAATAAGGCTAAGAGATTACTAGGATTTATTTCAAGAAGTATAAGCAACAGAAGTCCAAAAGTTATTTTACAGCTCTATACATCACTAGTGAGACCTCATTTGGATTATGCAGCTCAGTTTTGGTCTCCTTACTACAGGATGGATATAGATTCATTGGAGAACATACAGAGAAGAATGACTAAAATGATTTACAGTATAAGAAATCTCCGTATGAAGATAGACTTAAGCGTTGAATCTCCACTATTCAGGAGAGCGTAGAAGAGGGGAGATACACGTGTGTACAAGTACATTGATGGGCATAAACAAAGAGGAGAAAAATTAATTTAAAATTTAAAAAAAGAGGATATCGAACCAAGTAAGAACCAGAAATAAGGGATTTAAATTGGATAAATTTAGATTTAGAAAGGACATAGGCAAGTACTGGTTTTCGAACAGAGTTGTAGATGCGTGGAACAATCTTCCGAGTAGGGTGATAGAGGCTAGGACCTTGGGTGGTTTTAAAAAGAGATTGGACAAATATATGAGTGGGAGGGGCTGGATTTGATTAGTGTCGTGAGTACGGGAGTAAATACTTAGGTAGTGGTGGTTTTGATAAGGACCTGCCTTGTATGGGCCAGTAGGCCTTCTGCAGTGTTCCTCCATTCTTATGTTCTTATCACGGACATAGAGTGCCACCCCACCCCCCTTCCCGATACTTCTGTCTACTTGGAACAATTTAAAGCCCTGAATGTGACATTTCGTCAGGCATGTCCCGATTTTTCATATTAAACCATGTCTCAGTTATTGCAAAAACATCAATATTACCCGCACTTGCAACTAATCTCAACTCGTCCATCTTATTCCTAGCACTACGACTATTAGTGTAATATACATTTAAAGACCCTCCTTTCTCTTTACCCTTCCTGCTCATTTCTGTTTTTTCCCTATTACAGTCCTTGTCACCTAGTGTCACTGGCTTTCAATATCCACCTTATTCTGCCTATTACTAGTTCCCTAGAATTTATAACATTACTACACTGGGACTTCACTGTTTTCCCCCATAACCAATACCATTAACTTTTTCTAGTTTAAAGCCCTAACAGCTCCCTCCACTGCAGTTGCCAGTGCCCCCACCCCAGACCTAGATAAGTGAACCCCATCCCTGGCATACATGTCATTTCTGCCATAGAAAAGGTCCCAGTTGTCAATGAATGTTACTGCATTTTCCTTACAGTATTTGTCCAGCCAGCAATTGACACCAATTGCTCTGGACAACCACTCATTTCCAACTCCCCTCCTTGGTAAAATACCACATATGACAGGGTTCCCATCCTTCTTCCTAATTCTGTCTATTGCTGACGTATAGCTGCTAATCAGCTCCTCACTCCTACGTCTGCCAACACCGTTGCCTCCAGCACTGAGACAGATAATAGGATTGCTCCCATTACCTCTCATGATGTCGTCCAGACGGCTAACAATATCCTTCATCCCAGCCCCAGGATAACATACCCTCTGCCTTCTATTCCTATTCTTAAGTCAAAGTGCCCTATCCATAAACCTAATCTGACTATCCCCAACTAAAACAATGTTCTTACCTCGACTGGCGGTGTGCATGACGTTCTCGACGGTCTTTGTAGAGATGGTCTTCGTTGGGATGTCTTCACATTCGTCTGATAACAAGGAAAAAGAGTTGCTGGTTTTCACAGCAGTCTCTGGACCTTCTTCAACTTCAGCTTCGTCCCTTCAGATCCGACTAGCATCCATTCGTTGGTCTGATCATCGGCGATGGTATTTAAGAGCTGCTAATGATGCCACTTGGTGAGGAATAACTACGTCAGCTATCTCAAGTATGGTCTTCAAGTCATGTCTTTGGATATCTGACCCACTGGTTATCACTAAGTATAGATGATCTCCCAGTCAGCAGTGGATTGCTGCAGGTGCTTTACTGTTCCATTGTAGTCAGAAGCTCATCACATACTCCACCAGTCGACTATGTCTTTTTTCGTGACAGCACAACCTGTTGAGGCGGAAGAGAGTTCAGATGTAGCTGATACTCTTTAGAAACCTGAGTTGGACGATCACAGCCAGTACCACTCTTGATACTGTACTCTTGGTAGCTGATGCTCTCTTTAATTTTGCTGCTAACATATTTAATAAGATTCGTAGCTGTGTCTTTTACACTGCTTTTACTTGACCAGTGATCTCAAAGACTGACACATGCATCTATGACAATGGCATCAGACTGAGCACCTGCACGGGCTAACTGCTCCACTTCAATTTTTTTCTTCAATATTGACTTTGGTTTAGTAATTTGCATATATCTGTTTTGTTCGTCAGATATTGAGGATGTAACTTGTGATAATTCGTAGTTTATTATGTTCTTTACATTAACATCACGAGAGTTGATGAGTGCCATAAAGATTTCGAACATCAGGCTGGACTCAAATGGTTTAACAAGACCTGTTTCCCTTTGCTTTCTTTTTCGCTCTCTTGCCTCGTTAGACGCCTCTTCAGGGTTGATGGGATCCCTCAGGCCAGTTTGCCTCATTCGCATGCGTATATTTCTTACCCATGTCTACAGAATCATCAACATTTACACATTCTGAACATATGTACCCAGAAATTACATTCACACGAGTATTATGGATGGTTTTTAGTATTCATCTTATTAATTCATTTTAATAACTTTTCCATGATCGCCTGGCTGTCAGTCTGGCTGTCAGTCTGGCTGTCAGTCTGGCTGTCAGTCTGGCTGTCAGTCTGGCTGTCAGTCTGGCTGTCAGTGTTATCATGTATGATTCGTGATGCCCTCTCTTCCTTGTGAGTAGTTACATTCTCAGAAGATGCAACCTTCAGTATTGCAGGTTCTTCAACATTCTCCTACAGATGTGCAGGCTTAAGATCCACCGATGGATATCTTTCTCAATGTGAATGATACCACCTGGATCATGTCTGTAGCACATAAACATGTTAAACATGTCTCTCCATATACTATTGATAAACATGTCTGTCTATATACTATTCTATAGTGCTCGTGTCATGAGCGTGTTGTTGTCCCTTTAGAAACCTCTCCAAAGTTACTCCATACAGCTTATACATTGATCTGAGATAAAGGATTATTATAATCATAGGGGAGCGCTAAACCCATTAGGATTATACAGCGCCTGTGGGGGGGGGATTGAAGGTATTCAGGCTCAATTCGGGGAACCGGAGCACAGACCCAATTCCCTAGATCAAGAGCCCCTCACCAGCGTCATTGAACCTTCCCTTGAGGGGCTGAGATAAAGGAAACCATAATAAATGTGACCTTCAGTGTATAAGTAGGACATTATTTCTCAAGTGTAAGTGTAGTTGTGTGTCCTTCCTGTGAAGCTACAACGACCAACACCCTCAGTAATACTTGCTTTCACAGTGTTTTTCTACCAAGTGTTTTATTGTCCTGCTGCTTTGTGATGTGTCCTTTAGTTCCTCTATAAGATTATCAACTGTATTGACTTCATATAGAATTTCACACAGATTCTCCCACACTATAATGTGCAGTGCTCTTGTGTTCCCGGGAAAAATATCTTCCTAGTTAGCATCTTTGGCACACCAGCAGAGGCAGTGTTAATTATTCCTCCAGTTTACTGCCAGCCAATAAAACCTCTACAACACTTATCATAGCTCATGAGAAATTCATTCTTCGGCGAAGAATGAAGTACTCACCGAAAGGTTTTGGGTCAGCCCACTGTGCACTGAGACCCACACGATACAGTTGTTGATGTTGCTTGGCCAGCTATCTTTGTCACTCTTCTGGCTTCCAGCGTTGCTCTTGTCGTGTGGGGTTCGATTGATGGATTTGGGAATAAACACACGAAGGATGGCTGGTAACTTATAATTAGTGGTAATATAAGGAGGGCACCAGGCCTGACATGTCGTCTCTATACCCTGCTTTGAACTGAGATGCCTAGTGCCTGGAGGGCACGGTTTAAAGAGCTCGTGACGTCATGCTAGGTCAGCACAATGACTCCGTAACAGTCAGTGATCATGTAGGAAGGCGGTGAATCAATAACGGTTGGTACGAGTGCACAGTACTGACACTGTTTACATAGTGGCATTGTCAGAAGAAGCCATTTTGGGGCTGTGAAAAATAATGTTATTATCTTCGAAACTAAATAATAAATTGAAACACTTGAATATCTTCTACCTCACTTTTGAAAGAAGTACAAATATTGGAAAGCTAATGTTTTTATTTAAATTGTGTTTAAACTTTAAGGCAAACCTGTCACCTCGTCTCTTAATTAGAGCATAAAAATGGATCTCTTTAACCTGAAAAGTAAAATGTGAAATTTATTTAATTACACCACTTAACATTCATGCTTTTATAAGTCTTTGTGAAATGACAAGTGATCGGTGACAACCTTGACAGTTAGCCTGGATTATTAACGTTCCCAAGGTTAACAGAGTGGCACCAATGGATTATTAACGTTCCTCGTAAAGAGTGCCCCACTGATATTAACGTTCCTCATACGAGTGGCACCCACTGGATTATTAACGTTCCCAAGGTTAACAGAGTGGCACCCACTGGATTATTAACGTTCCTCAAGGTTAACAGAGTGGCACCCACTGGATTATTAACGTTCCTCAAGGTTAACAGAGTGGCACCCACTGGATTATTAACGTTCCTCAAGGTTAACAGAGTGGCACCCACTGGATTATTAACGTTCCTCAAGGTTAACGCAAGATGCCATGGATAAACGTTCTCAGTTACATGGCACCCTGATTATTAACGTTCCTCAAGGTTAACAGAGTGGCACCCACTGGATTATTACCGTTCCTCAAGGTTAACAGAGTGGCACCCACTGGATTATTAACGTTCCTCAAGGTTAACAGAGTGGCATCCACTGGATTATTAACGTTCCTCAAGGTTAACAGAGTGGCACCCACTGGATTATTAATGTTCCTCAAGGTTAACAGAGTGGCACCCACTGGATTATTAACGTTCCTCAAGGTTAACAGAGTGGCACCCACTGGATTATCAAACTAGATACTGTAAAGATTGAATTTCTCCCATAATAATCATGCATCAAAATTCCAGGTGAAGCAAAAACACTGGGTTTGGCGACCAGAATAAATTTATTTGAAAATGTTTAGGCTAGCTTGCCCCTGCGCTCCGACCCAGACCCAATCCCTTGAAACTCGTAAATCAACATTTATGAAAATATAATGATCTCAGGCCTTAAATATGCTTTAACAACAATCTAAACCATTAGAACCTAGAAACTACAGATGTAGCACAAAGTGTGTGTAAAAGAAATAACTGGAAAAGTGGCCAGATAGATTTTTCAACTTTCTAATAAATCTGTTTCATGGATAATAGTCAGAGACCTAAACAGTAAGAATGTCAAGGCATAAAGGTATGCCTTGACATTTTTACTATTTAGGTCTCGGACTTCACCCTGACTATTTATTACCCATGAATGAGATTTATTACGAAGTTGATCAATCTATCTGCCCACTTTTTCCAGTTGTTTCTTTTACACTTTGAGCGCTGTTATAATTTTCGATACATCTGTAATTTTTAGATTTTGAAGGATGACACCTGTGTTTAGACTATTGTTAAAGCAGTTTTCTTTCTCGTTGTAATATCTAACATAGAGTTGATAATGGTCACTGGAGCTGCCATGCAGATGATAAAAGGTCGCTAAAGGTGCGGGAGACATACACGAGTGACAAAGAAAAACCTCTAAACAGATGTATACTGAGTCGTTCAGTGAGCCACCGGACCAGCTTCATGGTCAACAAGGCCAGATTTACGGTACTCTGAATAAAGGTTTAAATTTTCAGAAGGAAACTAGAGATTTTTGCTGCAGGAAGTGTCTGATCCGCTAGGCTATGATGGCTGTTGACCAGTGCGTTGCAGGTACGGAGATCAGAGTTAACTAGGCAGCAATTACCTGGGAGGTCTGGCCTCAGGAACAAGAACCGGTCACAAGTATGGAAAAAATAAGAAATAAAAAGTGGAACAGAGTACGAAATGCAGTCAACCAAACTACTGAACATAATTTACTACATAAAATTTGCATAATTTACTTTGTTAAACCTTTATAAATGTTTCAAATTGTTTCAGATTTTCCAAAGAGGGAAGTTCTCTCACAGTATTGTTATTCTCACCACTGCAAAGGGAAAGTTAATATAAGAAACTTCAAAACAAGAGATGGTAAGGAAATATTATATATATTTTTTAAAATCACTTGTACAGCAGACTTTAGTAGCGCTGTAAACTGACAGTCTCACGTAATGAAACGAGATTGCAACACTCTTAGATGTGCTGAGAACTTTCACTGCCTGAATGTGTTTACACAACTAAAATCGAAGTTGGAATCAATGCTGAGATATATTGAACAAGCACGAGGGGTCCAAGGCTGGTGTTGTGGTGTTAGTGGTGCTTGTGGCGTTAGTGTTGGTGGTGCTAGTGGTGTGGTTGTGTCAGAGAAGCGGCGCTAATTAATACCTCACTCAGCTACCCACATGCATTACTGTCAGATTAAATAAGGAGGGAAAGTCTTAGCTTGTTTTCCAGCCTCTTGTGTGGTGTACGCTGCCCTTGCCTGCTTGTACTTGAAGGGGTCGATGCTGAGTCACTTGTTAAGTTTGTTAGGGTTAAATCTCAGACTAACATTAAAAACATTTAATCTCTACAACAGGGACTAAAGTTAGCTCTCAGAGTGTAAAGACTAAGCTAGGTACACTGCTGTGTTGACAACCTCCGTGAGTCTCATCTCTACTCTTAACCGCACATGACCTGTTTCAAAAGTTTCCTGTCTCGTGGATACAGTTGTACCTAGCCTTATAGCTGTGTTTGGTGTTTACTTCCAGGTAGTTTAGGCCATTCCTCTTCCTGACCACCCTGATGGCCTGATTGCTGGTCAAAAGGAGGTGAGGGTGGGGGTATTGGGAGGTACCCGAAATATCTAAGAGTCTTATTTCCTCTTTTATTGAAATAAAACCTTCATACTTTGTAGAGAGAGTTTCAACCCAGTTATAAAAACAAACGATTGATTTTTTTAATATTTTAATTCTCTCTTCTTTGTATGGCAGGTAATGGCGTTTACTAAGTTATTAAATTATATATTATGTGCTCTAGCGTGAGCTTCAAACGTTTATTAATATAAATTATTTTGTCATTTTTATTTCTTAAAATTACAGAAAAATAATTCCCTTATAATTATAATTAATTAAGTAATTTTTTGGGGGGTCCTCCTCTAGGTGGAGGTGTAGGGACCCATAGTCTCGGTGATTTAATTGAAGAGAATTCAAGGAAATATATTGATATTTCTCCTTAAGGTTGTTTCAGTGTTCTAATATGAAATCTGGTGAACAGGGTTACGCCAGTTTATTATAAATGTAATACGAAACTCTTTGTAATACTCTTAAAAGTCAGTAAATATTTTTTTTTTCTACATAACGATTTTTTCAGAAATAGCTGATTTTTATAACAGCCAAATTTGCTCAGTTAAATAATGATAACTTCTCTTAGAAGTGACAATGTACCAAAAACAAATGTTATTTAAAAAGCTGATTTATAAAGTTTACCTGGAGTCGCTTCCGGAGATCACACCGACAAGCTAAAGTGGACTTAGCAGTGATTATGTCAGAGGATCTCACCTTCAAGGATCACAACAATGTCATTATCACAACTGCAAGGAAAATGATTGGATGGATAACGAGAACCTTCAAAACAAGGGATGCCACGCCAGTGATGATCCCCTTTTAATCCCTTATTCTCTCTAGGCTGGAATACTGCTGTACACTAACAGCCCCTTTTAAGGCAAGTGAAATTGTAGATCTAGAGAATGTACACAGAATCTTTTAATTGTACGTATAAGCTAAGGACCTAAATTACTGGAAACGTTTGAAGTCTCTTGATCTGGAATCTTTGGAACACAGGCGAAAAAGATAATCCGAATTTACAACAAGAAAATCTTAGAGGGATTGGCCCCAAATCTGCACACAGAAATCAATTCTGAAAGCAAATGACTCGGCAGACAATGCGCAATACCCACAGTGAAGAGCAGAGATTTCCTGGGTAGATTTAGAAACAACTCTGTAAGTGTAAGGGGCCAAAACCTATCCAACAGCCTCTCACCATACATAAGGAAAATATTCAATAGACTCCTTGCTGTTTTCAAGAGGGAACTAGATACATTCCTTAAGTTATTTCATCATCAGCCAGACTGTGGTGCTTCCGTTGGACTTTGTGCGACTAGCACCAACACTCTGGTTGATCAGGTCATACACCGGGAGGCCTAGTCTGAGATTGGTCTTCCCTGTGTTCCGCGGGGGCGTTGACCCTCTGAACACACTCCAGGTAGACTCCAGGTAGCAGTAGTTACAGAAGCAATTGCAGGGTTTCGGGGGTCAACGTTCCCTAGGCCCGGTCTGTGACCAGACCTCTAAGTGGATCAAGGTCTGATCAACCAGACTGTTATTGTTAGCCGCACGCAAACCGACATACGAACCACAGCCCGGGTGGTCAGGTACTGACTTTAGGTGCCTGTCCAGCGTCTTCTTGAAGACAACCAGGGGTCTGTTGGTAATCCATCTTATGTATGCTGGGAGGCAATTGAACAGTCGTCGGCCCCTGACACTTATTATGTTGCCTCTTAGCGTACTCGTGGCACCCCTGCTTTTCAGTGGAGAGATGTTGCGCCACCTGTCGTGTCTTATGCTTTCGTAGGGAGTGATTTTCGTGTGCAGATTTGGTGCTAATCCCTCTAGGATTTTCTAAGTGTATTATCATGAATCTTTCTCGCCTGCATTCCAGCGAACACAAGTCAAGGAACTTCAACCGTTCCCAGTAATTTAGGTGATTTATTGTACTTATGTGTTCTGTGAAGGTTCTTTGTACAATCTCCAGGTCAGCAATTTTTCCTGCCTTGAAAGGCGCTGTTAATGTACAGCACTATTCTAGCCTAGAGAGAACAAACGATTTGAAGAGAATCATCATGGGTTTGGCATCCCTAGTTTTGAAGGTTCTCACTAACCATCCTATCATTATTCTAGCAGATGTGGTAAATACATTGTTGTGATCTTTGAAAGTGAGATCCTCTGACATTATCACTCCCAGATCCTTCACATTAGTTTTCCGCTCTATTGTGTGGCTTACATCCCTGTCTATGTCAGATATGAGTATGAGGAACAGGATGGGAGCGAGTACTGTGTCTTGTGGCACAAAGCTTTTCACTGTAGTCGCCTCAGACTTTACTCTGCATAGTATTACTCTTTGTGTTCTATTTGTTAGGAAGTTATAGAGCCATCTACCAACTTTTCATGTTATTCCTTTATCACGCATTTTGTGTGCTGTTACACCATGGTTGCACTAAAGCATCCAGGACTTTGTCATAGTGGTCCAGTAGTTGGGACAGGCAGGAGCAGCCTGCTCTAAACCCATGTTGCCCTGGGTTGTGTAACTGATAGGTATCTAGATGGGTGGCGATCTTGCTTCTTAGAACTCTTTCAACGATTTTTATGAAATGGGATGTTAGCGCTATTGGTCTGTAATTCTTTGCTACTGCTTTACTGCCTCCTTTGTGGAGTGGGGCTATGTCTGTTGTTTTTAGTGACTGTGGGATGACCCCTGTGCCCATGCTCCCTCTCCCTAGAATGCTAAAGGTACGTGACAAGGGCTTCTTGCAGTTGATGATGAACACGAGTTCCACGAGTCTGGGCCTTGGGCAGAGTGCATGGGCATGTTATTTATTCCTTTTCGAAGTCATATGATGTTAGGATAATATCAGAGACGTTTGAATTGACCAAATTCCGAGTCTCGGACATAAAAAATTCATTTGGGTAGTCGACTCTTAGTCTGGTTAGCGGCTCACTAAACACCGAGTCATACTGGGACTTTAGTAACTCACTCATTTCCTTGCTGTCATCTGTGTAAGTCCCATCACTTCTAAGCAGGGGTCCAATACTGATGTTGTTTTCGCCTTAGATTTGACATAAGAGGAGAAATATTTTGGGTTTCAATTTCGTTTATGGCTTTTAGTTCTTCCTGAGTTTCTAGTCTCCTGTATGACTCCTTAAGCTTAAGTTCGATATTTGCTATTTCTCTGCCCAGTGCCTCCCTTCGTATTTCAGATATACTGTCTCTTTAACCAGCTCTGTGATTCTTCGCCTTCGTCTGTATAGGGAACGTCTCTTTCTAGTTTACATCTTTTCTTTTTTCTTAAAGGAATATACCTTGTGCATACCTCAAGTGCCACAGAGTTAATTCTTTCTAGGCAGAGGTTCGGATCCATGTTATTTAAGATATTTTCCCAGCTTGTTTCATTTAGGACATGGTTGACTTGATCCCATGTATGTTTTTGTTCTTGAAGTTGAATTTGGTGAAAGCACCTCATGACTGATGGCACTGTGTTGGTCAGGGGCCCTGTGCTTACATATCTGTACCTCTATTATGTTGTGATCTGAGTGCATTGTCTTTGATACGGTTATATTTCGTATCAAATCATCATTGTTAGTGAAGATAAGGTCAGTGTATTCTCCAGTCTTGTTGGCTCTATTATTTGCTAGTTTAAGGCGAATTTGGTGCAGAGATTTAATAGCTCATGTGTGTGTGTGAATTTTCATCTGAGCTGCCTCCTGGGGTTATCTCCGCTAAAACATTATTTGCTACATTCCTCCATTTTAGGTGGCTTAAGTTGAAATCTCCCAGTGGCAAGATGTTTGGAGCAGGGGCTGGAAGATTTTCCAGACAGTAGTCAATTTTCAAAAGCTGTTCCTGGAATTGTTGGGAAGTTGCATCTGGAGGCTTGTATACAACCACAATGACAAGGTTTTCGTTCTCGATCTTTACTGTCAAAACTTCAACTACATCATTTGAGGTGTTTAGTAGTTACGATCATATGAGCGACTCTGTGACGTACAGGACGACCCCCTCCCTTTTTACCTGTTTACTCTGTCGCATCTGTGTAGGTTATAACCTGGGATCCTTTACGTGGGTCTCTGTGAAAACCGCAAACTTTGCTTTGTACTCTGTGAGCAGTCCACTGATGAAAGGTATTTTGCAAAGGTAAATGTCGTCTTATTGATGGTATGTGGAGGGGCTTTGTTTGCTGGCACTAATATCTGTTGTTTTGAAGTGGAGGCCACTGATAGTGCCTTCACTCCAGAAGTGATTTGAGTTGGTGTACGATTTCTGTCATTTCTTGCCAGCTTTTTTCTTCTTCCTAGCACTAAAAAACCTCCATCTCTGGCGTGGTTGTGGCTACCCTGGTTTGTTTCGCATGGTCTGAATGATCTGTAGTTACAGGAATAATTACAGTAATTGTAGTAGTTACAGAATTACAGTAATTGCAGTAGTTACAGGATTAATTACAGTAGTTACATGAGTAATTACAGTAGTTGCATGAGTAATTACAGTAGTTACAGAAGTAATTACAGTAGTTTCAGAAAAAATACAGTGGTTACAAGAGTAATTACAGTAGTTACAGGAGTAATTACAGTAGTTTCAGAAACAATTACAGTGGTTACAAGAGTAATTACAGTAGTTACAGGAGTAATTACAGTAGTTACAGGAGTAATTACAGTAGTTTCAGAAATAATTACAGTAGTTACAGAAACAATTACAGTGGTAGTTAATGGAGCTTGTGCTCTGATTGTAAAAGGTTTCTACTGTAGCATTTGTTTGGATATTTTTTTATAGAACTTTTCACATGCACACCTGGTTTTATGTGTGTGTGTGTGTGTGTGTGTGTGTGTGCTTTTGTGTGTGTGTGTGTGTGTGTGTGTATCTCTAACTGTGGTTCTCCTTTTTGTGTTTTGTGTGTGTGTGTGTGTGTGTAACTCACTGTGGCCTCCTTCTTGCTAGTTATTTGAATGTGGGTCATAGATTGAACAGTTCCCAAGCTTGTTAGATAAGATAAGATTTTCTTCGGATTTTTAACCCCGGAGGGTTAGCCACCCAGGATAACCCAAGAAAGTCAGTGCGTCATCGAGGACTGTCTGTCTTATTTCCATTGGGGTCCTCAATCTTGTCCCCCAGGATGCGACCCACACCAGTTGACTAACACCCAGGTACCTATTTCCTGCTAGGTGAACATGACAACAGGTGTATGGAAACACGTCGAAATGTGTCCACCCCGCCGGTAATCGAACCCGGGGTCTCCGTGTGTGAAGCAAGAGCTTTAGCCACCAGACCACCGGGGCACCCGGTGTCATTAATCGACATCTACTGGACTCTGGCTTCCTGGGCTCTATCGTACTTACTCTTGAAGCTGTGATTAGCGGGAGCCTCCACCACTTCCTCGTCTGGCACTTTCCACTTTTGAATTACTAGGAATCAACCGCAGCAAACAAGCCGGGAAATGTGACCTGTAAACAAGGTACAAGAAGGAAGATCTGGGAGCAAGCATGTCAGCAGCAGTCCACGTGAACGGAGTAATTTCACCGACATACACAATTCTAGCTAGGCAAAGAAGCGGTTTCATGAACATAAATATTCATTTAGGACATAATGCACAGCTTATATTAGATCTCTTACGTTCACCTTCCGTTCTCTCGTGTTCTTTAATTACGTTGTTTGTTCTCTTCACATTTTCCATACGAGACATAACACTTGAAATTTGTCATCGTTCAACATCATATTTTTTTCTAGGTCAGTGAAGGTGTTGGGTTGTATCAGTTGAAGATTTGCTGTGTCCTCTTCAGTAGATCATAGTCTTCATGACAGTGTTGTTATAGTTTGTGACAGATGAAACACCGATATTCATTTAATTATATATGTCTTATTATTCATTTTCATTTATTCATTTTTTAATATGTACACCTGAGTGAGGTCACACCTGAACAAGGGTCACACCTGAAGGCGGGTCACACCTGAAGGCGAGGTCACACCTGAAGGCGAGGGTCACACCTGAAGGCGAGGGTCACACCTGAAGGCGAGGGTCACACCTGAAGGCGAGGTCACACCTGAAGGCGAGGGTCACACCTGAAGGCGAGGGTCACACCTGAAGGCGAGGGTCGTACCGAATGTTTTCTCACAGTTTTGCGCATGTTATCTTCGCATTCTTTGCTTGTTCTTCAGTGGGAGAGGAAGGTGGTACCTGGTGCTCTAAACCAGCGTTGCCTGGAGTTGTGATACTGCTGTGATTCCTGTGCTTACCAGTGTTACTTCTAACATTCAAGGATTTGTAGTGTTACCTGTGATATGTGAAAAATGGTTTTGAAAACCGACAGGTTGAAGATTAAGACACTTAAGCAACATATGGCAATCTTAATTGAAGAAACGTTTCGCCACCCAGTGGCTTCATCAGTCCAATACAAAGCTTTGTATTGGACTGATGAAGCCACTGTGGGCGAAACATTTCCATAATAAAGATACCCAAGTGTTGCACATGTGTGTTGTAGAGCCTGGTTGATCCTGCCACAAGATATCAGATGGTGTCGGAACAAGTGTACAAGTCTTGAGGAGGAAACTCGACCAGTATCTCCACCAAGTTCCAGATCAACCAGACTGGGATGAACCTGGGCCAGCTGGCCGCAAACAGCAACAGCCTGGTTAGTCAGGCAAGTAACCAAATAAGCCTGACCCAGGACCAGGCTGCTGTGGCACAACCCTCAAAACCGCCCACAGGTACATCATAGCTCTGTTTTTATTTACCGCTTCATAGCACAGTTATGAGTGGTAATGTTTGCTGTGTACAGTGACATGAAGCTGCGGTGAGGAATGTTCTACATACCATTGTTCTGATGTGATAGCATCTCTGCGCCATCCATTTTGCCAGACTCTTCTTCTCTGCTGATACCTCAACACACTTGTGTTGTTTACTAATCTGCTCAGATATACAATATATACACGGAGAGGTGCATATATATCTGTGTATATACACCGAGAGGTTCATATCTCTGTGCATATATACCGAGAGGTGCATATCTGTGTATATACACCAAGAGGTGCATATAGGTGTATATATACTGAGAGGTGCATATCCCTCAGTGTATATACACAGTTTACTTTAACCGTTATTTTAGGGATTAATATATTCTTGATTGGTGGTGAACAGGTGATGTGCAGCCCTGAGGACGCTCGTGTAGTAGATAGACTTGAAACCTCATCAAGCCATCACTCAAGCGAGGTAACCAGAGTGTCAGTGTTGTGTTGTTTCATTAAGTGTTGTGTGGCAGAGTCTGCTGTACCTTCGCCTACACACCTACACCTGTATCACCTGTCTCATTCTTTACTCTCTACACATCATTCTCCCTATCCATTCTATCTCATCATTCTGGTCCTCTGGTCATCATGCTGATCCTCTAATTTAGAGCTTTTCTAACCATCATGCTGATCCTCTAGTATAAAGCTTCTCTAATCATCATAGTTCCTTCATAATCTCTGTGAAGACGTGTCTTGTGTGCTCTCTGTGAATCTGAACAAGATGTCCTCTCTTGAGCTACTCTACCAGCAGCTAAAGGAAGAACTGAGGGTAGCTAAGCTTGAGATACAGCGACTGACTGAGGAAAACAAGAGGATTCGTAGTAAGCCTCCTGTTGAGAATCCTCAAGCCAAGAAAGGAACCTGGACAGTGGCTGGAATGCATGTGACAAAGTTAAGGATCAAGAGGACGGATGGAGAGGTAGAATCAACGAAGATCCAGGAAAGTGTTGTGGAAACATCAAACCGATTCTCTGTGCTACCCGATGAATGTGAGTCGACTACTGGGAACATAACGACGAACGACACAAAGGAAGGTAAGAACATTGTTCTTGTTGGGGATAGTCAGATTAGGTACATTGATAGGGCCTTCTGCTTGAAAGATAGAAGTAGGAGACAGAGGGTTTGCTTTCCTGGGGCTGGGATGGAGGATATTGTTAGCCGTCTGGACGACATCATTAGAGGTAATGGGAGCAATCCTATAATCTGTCTCAGTGCTGGAGGCAACGATGTTGGCAGACGTAGGAGTGAGGACCTGATTAGCAGGTATAGGTCAGCAATAGACATAATTAGGAAGAAGGGTGGGAACCCTGTCATATGTGGTATTTTGCCAAGGAGAGGAGTTGGAAATGAATGGTTGTCCAGGGCAATTGGTGTCAATTGCTGGCTGGACAAATACTGTAAGGAAAATGCAGTAACATTCATTGACAACTGGGACCTCTTCTATGGCAGAAATGACATGTATGCCAGGGATGGGGTTCACTTATCTAGGTCTGGGGTGGGGGCACTGGCAACTGCAGTGGAGGGAGCTGTTAGGGCTCTAAACTAGAAAAAGTTAGTGGTATGGGTTATGGGGGAAAAACAGTGAAATCCCAGTGTAGTAATATTATGAATTCTAGGGGAACTAGTAATAGGCAGAATAAGGTGGATATTGGAAAGCCAGTGACACTAGGTGACAAGGACTGTAATAGGGGAAAAACAGAAATGAGCAGGAAGGGTAAAGAGAAAGGAGGGCCTTTAAATGTATATTACACTAATAGTCGTAGTGCTAGGAATAAGATGGACGAGTTGAGATTAGTTGCAAGTACGGGTAATATTGATGTTTTTGCAATAACTGAGACATGGTTTAATATGAAAAATCGGGACATGCTTGCCGAATGTTACATTCAGGGTTTTAAATTGTTCCAAGTAGACAGAAGTATCGGGAAGGGGGGTGGGGTGGCACTCTATGTCCGTGATCATTTAAATTGTTGCATAAAAACGGGTATAAAGTCTGAAATAACACATACAGAGTCTGTCTGGATAGAATTTTCAGAGGGGTGTGAAAAATTTATTTTAGGTGTGATTTACCGTCCTCCAAACTTAGATAGGGAACAAGAGAGACTACTTTGGGAGGAAATTATTAAGGCCACAAGGCACGATAACGTAGTAATTCTAGGGGACTTTAACTTTAGTCAGATTGTAGATGAATGGTTCAGAGAACCGACAAGTTATAAATTAGACACATATGCAACACTTGGGTATCTTTATTGAGGAAACGTTTCGCCACACAGTGGCTTCATCAGTCCAATACAAAGTTGAAAGGTGTAAGGAGAGCAGGAGTTTGAGGTAATCAGTCCCTCGGCCTGGAGTCGATGTGTTCAGTCCATCAATCTTGTAGAAGTGCAGCACAAGACCGTAGAGGCGGCTTATATGCTGTAATCAGGTGAGGTGAAGCAGGAGGAGGCGGGGTCATAGTGGTACCATCCACTATTCGAAGTAGGTCTTCGTCCAAAGGTTGGACAAGTGTTGAAGAATTCGTTTGTATCAAGATCCCAAGCTGTTGCTGTGTCAGACAGGATGTAGATGAATGGTTCAGAGAACCGACAAGTTATAAATTAGACACATATGCAACACTTGGGTATCTTTATTGAGGAAACGTTTCGCCACACAGTGGCTTCATCAGTCCAATACAAAGTAGAAAGGTGTAAGGAGAGCAGGAGTTTGAGGTAATCAGTCCCTCGGCCTGGAGTCGATGTGTTCAGTCCATCAATCTTGTAGAAGTGCAGCACAAGGCCGGTTCTCTGAACCTTTCATCTACATCCTGTCTGACACAGCAACAGCTTGGGATCTTGATACAAACGAATTCTTCAACACTTGTCCAACCTTTGGACGAAGACCTACTTCGACTAGTGGATGGTACCACTATGACCCCGCCTTCTCCTGCTTCACCTCACCTGATTACAGCATATAAGCCACCTCTACGGCCTTGTGCTGCACTTCTACAAGATTGATGGACTGAACACATCGACTCCAGGCCGAGGGACTGATTACCACAAACTCATGCTCTCCTTACACCTTTCTACTTTGTATTGGACTGATGAAGCCACTGTGTGGCGAAACGTTTCCTCAATAAAGATACCCAAGTGTTGCATATGTGTCTAATTTAGTCAGATTTATTGTAATTTCTTGACAGGGAATTTAGAATCTAACGACTTTTTAGAAGTAGTTCAGGATTGTTTTTTGAAGCAATTTGTGACAGAACCTACAAGGGGAAATAACCTACTTGACTTGGTTCTGGCAAACAAGGAAACCCTTGTTAATAATTTATAAATTACAGAGGAACTCGGCATAAGCAACCTTTAGCATTGAATGGATGTATGATAGTAGGGATAATTTAGTAACGGTCCCAGATTTTCGCTTAGCAGATTATAATGGGCTTAGAGAACACTTGTCAACTGTGGACTGGGGTAACGAAGAGAGCTATCAATATGACAGCTTTCTTAACACTATACAAGCTGCCCAAAGAACATTTATCCTGTATAAAGAAATTAGATCAAGTAGAAACGACCCAAAATGGATGAATAATAGGCTCAAATATCTTTTAGGGCAGAAGAAAGGAATTTATAGGCACATAAAAAGAGGTGAGGGTCACCTTATAAAATCAGTATACTGACATTAAGAGGGACGTTAAAAAGGGGATAAGAAAAGCTAAACGGGATTATGAAATTAAAGTTGCTAGGGATTCCCTTAAAAATAACTCTGGGCGTCTTACTGACAAGGAGAATGATATGTGCTCTATTTTTAATAATTATTTTCTCTCGGTTTTCACACAGGAAGACATTAATAATATCCCAGTAATTAATTTTTACAGAGGCCCAGAAGAAGATAAATTATGTAATATCACAGTCACTAGCGAAATGGTTATGAAACAACTAGACCGACTGAAACAAAATAAATCGCCGGGTCCTGATGAGCTTTTTGCAAGGGTTCTTAAGGAATGCAAAATGGAACTCTGTGAACCATTATCTAACATTTTTAATTTATATCTTCAAACAGGTGTAGTGTCTGATATGTGGAAGATGGCTAATGTAATTCCTATTTTTAAAGCAGGGGACAAGTCACTACCGTCAAATTACCGCCCAATAAGCCTGATCTCAATTGTAGGCAAATTACTAGAGTCAATTATAGCTGATATTATTAGAAGCCATCTAGATAACCATAATTTGATTAATGATTCTCAGCATGGATTCACGAGGGGCCGTTCCTGCCTATCTAATTTATTAACCTTCTTCAGTAAAGCTTTTGAGGCTGTTGATCACGATAAAGAATTCGATATTGTTTATTTAGACTTTAGTAAGGCTTTTGATAGAGTACCGCACCAGAGACTGTTAAAGAAAGTGGCAGCTCATGGCATTGGGGAAAAAGTGCTATCATGGATCGAGTCATGGTTCACCAATAGGAAGCAGAGAGTGTGCATAAATGGGGTTAAATCCGAATGGTGTTCCACAGGAATCAGTCTTAGGCCCGTTGTTATTTATAATATATATCAATGACCTTGTGAGTGATAAATGGTTTTGAAAAGCGACGAGTTAAAGATTGAGACACTTATGCAACATATAGGAATCTTTGTTATGACCCCGCCTCCTCCTGCTTCGCCTCACCTGTCTACAGTATATAAGCCACCTCTACGGCCATGTGCTGTACTTTCTAAAAGATTGATGGACTGAACACATCGACTCCAGGCCGAGGGACTGATTACCTCAAACTCCTCCTCTCCTTACACCTTTCTGCTTTGTATTGGACTGATGAAGCCACTGTGTGGCGAAACGTTTCCTTAATAAAGATTCCTATATGTTGCATAAGTGTCTCAATCTTCATCAATGACCTTGACGAGGGAATTACTAGTGATATGAGCAAATTCGCCGACGACACGAAGATAGGTATGATAATTGATTCAAACATAGATGTCATAGAACTACAGGAAGATTTAGACAAACTTAATTCGTGGTCAGAAAAGTGGCAGATGCAGTTCAATGTAGATAAATGCAAGGTTCTGAAGCTCGGGAGTGTCCATAACCCAAGCACTTATAAGTTAAATAACGTAGAACTTAGCCATACAGATTACGAGAAGGACTTGGGGGTGATGGTAAGCAGCAACCTTAAACCAAGACAGCAATGCCTAAGCGTACGTAATAAGGCAAATAGATTACTGGGATTTATATCAAGAAGTGTAAGCAACAGAAGTCCAGTGGTATTGTATACCACTCTTGTACATCCAGAGGTTATATTACAGCTTTATACATCATTAGTAAGGCCTCACCTAGATTACGCAGCTCAATTCTGGTCTCCATATTACAGAATGGACATAAATTCGTTAGAAAACATTCAGCGTAGAATGATTAAATTGATACATAGCATTAGAAATCTACGTATGAAGAAAGATTGAAGACCCTTAAATTACATTCACTTGTAAGACGTAGAATGAGAGGAGACATGATCGAGGTATACAAGTGGAAAATGGGTATTAACAAAGGGGATATAAATAAGGTCTTGAGGATATCTCTCCAAGAGAGAACCCGCAATAACGGATTCAAGTTAGATAAGTTTAGATTTAGAAAGGATATAGGAACAGTCTGCCTAGTAGGGTTATTGAAGCTAAGACCTTGGGTAGTTTCAAATTTAGGTTGGATAAATTCATGAGTGAGAGGGGTTGGATTTGAGTGGGAATTGCACATGAGTAAATAGAATTATCAAAGCTTATTTCTTGGGTAGCATTGAAAATTGGGTTGAGCAAATATTGTTAGTGGGATGGAATGTGAAGGACGTGCCTAGTATGGGCCAACAGGCCTGCTGCAGTGTTCCTCCTTTCTTATGTTCTTATCATGCTGATCCTCTAGTATAAAGCTTCTCTAACCATCATGCTCATCCTCTAGTATAAAGCTTCTCTAACCATGGGTCTGCCTTTAACCAACATTCTGATCTTCTAGCCATCATTCACTGCCCGCCCACCTGCCTGCCAGCCCGCCCACCCACCGCCCACCTGCCTGCCTGCCTGCCCACCGCCCACCTGCCCGTCCGCCCTTTTGTATGCTTGTATCCTATCTTAACCTCCGGCGGTTTGTGTGTGTGTGTGTAATTCATATTGCCTGTATTTACTCTTCAAAATCCTGCGCAGTAGTGTGTGTACTCACCTAGTTGTGGTTGCAGGGGTCAAGTCACAGCTCCTCTCCCCGCCTCTTCACTGGCCGCTACTAGGTCACTCTTCCCGCTCCGTGAGCTTTATCATACCTCTTCTTAAAGCTATGTATGGATCCTGCCTCCACTACATCACTTCCCAGACTATTAAACTTCCTGACAACTCTGTGACTGAAGAAATGCTTCCTAACATCCCCGTGATTCATCTGAGTCTTCAACTTTCAACTTTGACCCCTTGTTGCTGTGTCCCATCTCTGAAACATCCTGTCTCGGTCCACCTTGTCGATTCCTCTCAGTATTTTATATGTCGTTATCATATCCCCTCCCCTATCTCTCCGGTCTTCCAGTGTCATCAGGTCGATTTCCCTTAACCCTCTCCTCGTAGGACATAGCTCCGGGACTAGTCTTGTTGCAAACATAAGAACATAAGAAAGGAGGAACACTGCAGCAGGCCTGTTGGCCCATACTAGGCAGGTCCTTCACAATCCGTCCCACTAACAGAATATTTGCTCAACCCAATTTTCAATGCTACCCAAGAAATAAGCTTTGACAATTCTACCCACTCATGCGCGAGTCCCACTCAAATCCAACCCCTCTCACTCATGAATTTATCCAACCTAAATTTGAAACTACCCAAGGTGCTAGCTTCAATAACCCTACTAGGCAGACTGTTCCACTCATCAACTACCCTATTTCCAAACCAATACTTTCCTATATCCTTTCTAAATCTAAACTTATCTAACTTGAATCCATTATTGCGGGTTCTCTCTTGGAGAGATATCCTCAAGACCTTATTTATATCCCTTTGTTAATACCCATTTTCCACTTGTATACCTCGATCATGTCTCCCTCATTCTACGTCTTACAAGTGAATGTAATTTTAGGGTCTTCAATCTTTCTTCGTAAGGAAGATTTCTAATGCTATGTATTAATTTAGTCATTCTACGCTGAATGTTTTCTAACGAATTTATGTCCATTCTGTAATATGGAGACCAGAACTGAGCTGCGTAATCTAGGTGAGGCCTTACTAATGATGTATAAAGCTGTAATATAACCTCTGGACTTCTGTTGCTAACACTTCTTGATATAAATCCCAGTAATCTATTTGCCTTATTACGTACGCTTAGGCATTGCTGTCTTGGTTTAAGGTTGCTGCTTACCATCACCCCCAAGTCCTTCTCGCAATCTGTATGGCTAAGTTCTACGTTATTTAACTTATAAGTGCTTGGGTTATGGACACTCCCGAGCTTCAGAACCTTGCATTTATCTACATTGAACTGCATCTGCCACTTTTCTGACCACGAATTAAGTTTGTCTAAATCTTCCTGAAGTTCTATGACATCTATGTTTGAATCAATTATCCTACCTATCTTCGTGTCGTCGGCGAATTTGCTCATATCACTAGTAATTCCTCATCAAGGTCATTGATATATATTATAAATAACAATGGGCCTAAGACTGATCCCTGTGGAACACCACTTGTTACAAGTCCCCATTCGGATTTAACCCCATTTATGCACACTCTCTGCTTCCTATTGGTGAGCCATGACTCGATCCATGACAGCACTTTTCCCCCAATGCCATGAGCTGCCACTTTCTTTAACAGTCTCTGGTGCGGTACTCTATCAAAAGCCTTACTAAAGTCTAAATAAACAATATCAAATTCTTTATCGTGATCAACAGCCTCAAAAGCTTTAGTGAAGAAGGTTAATAAATTAGATAGGCAGGAACGGCCCCTCGTGAATCCATGCTGGGTATCATTAATCAAATTATGGTTATCTAGATGGCTTCTAATAATATCAGCTATAATTGACTCTAGTAATTTGCCTACAAATTTGCCTACAACTTTCTCTAGTTTTCTTACATGCTTGGCTAGGTGTGGGTTTCAAACGGGCGCTGCATACTCCAGTATGGGCCCAACGTACATAGTGTACAGGGTCCTGAATGATTCATTATTAAGATGTCGGAATGCTGTTCTTAGGTTTGCTAGGCTCCTGTATGCTGCAGCAGTTATTTGGTTGATGTGCGCCTCAGGAGATGTGCCCGGTGTTATACTCACCCCAAGATCCTTTTCCTTGAGTGTGGTTTGTAGTCTCTGGCCCCCTAAACTATACTCCGTCTGTGGTCTTCTTCTTTGCCCTCCCCAATCTTCATGACTTTGCACTTGGTGGGGTTGATATGTCATCAACAAACAGTGAGACATACGAGCCAATCCCCTCTGGCAGGTTATTTACGTATATTAAGAAAATAAAACAATGTCCTAGAACTGATTCTAGGGGAACCCCACTTGTTACTCTTTCCCATCATCAATCATCTGCCCTTACCATCACCCTGTATTTTCTGTTCGTTAAGGATTCCTTGATACACTATAAGACTTTACCTGGCATCCCTGTGTGCTGTAATTTGTGACTCAACCTCTGGTGGGGTACAGTGTCAAGAACATGCAGTCAGCTCATCCTTGTCTTTTTTCTTGATTAAATATATTCTGTCGTAGAAGTCCAGTAGATTAGTGAGGCAAGACTTACCTTTCTTAAATCCATGCTGTCTGTCTTTATTATAAAATCCCATCTCTCTAATACCTTGGACAGGAGACACGTCAGTGACACTAGCGTATAATTCAGTGCCTCTTGTCTGTCTCACTGCTTGTACACTGGAACCACGTTTGCAGTTTTCCAGGTGTCCGGTAGTTTTTCCTTTTCTAGTGACATGTAAGTATTTTCTATAGATGCATACAGTTCTTCCACTCCTTTCCGTGTCCATGATATGCTGTTAGGCCCAATTACTTTTGTTGTGTACAACCCTTTTAGTAGATTCATTGTTTCCTCTTTTGATATGTGAATTCTAATCTGGTGATGAGCACTTTCAGCACTGCTTTCTGGCACCCTCCCTGTTTCTTCAGTGAATATCTCACAAACTCTTCTGCTTAATTCCTCGCAAACTTCTCCGTCATTTTCTGTGAGTTCTCCTCCCTCTTTCTTCAGTCTTATTAATTGGTCTTTTATAATGATAGTAGTTTCAGCTCAGATTTGGCCATAGCTTCTATGTCATTCCCAAAATGACTTTTGGCTTCTCTTCTTATCCTTGCATATTCATTCCTCCCTCTTCTGCTTTCCTCTCTGTTCTTTGCCGTCATCTGTGCTCTGTACTTTTTCCCTGCTCTTTTGCTCCTTTCCTTGGCGCTTTTGCAGCTCTTCGTAAACCCAGGACTCTGTGTATCTTGACGTCTCAGACTTCCTATCAGGTGCAAACCTTGTTGTTGCCTCCACGCAACTTTTTAGCGAGGCGCGCCATCATCTGCTGGGTTGTGTCCACTCACTAGTGTGTTAATTAGTTACTTACCAGTTTTCAAAGAACATGGTGATAAACAATTAACTGTGTGTGTGTGTGTGTGTGTGTGTGTGTGTGTGTGTGTGTGTGTGTGTGTGTGAGTGTGTGTGTGTGCGACATTTGTATAAAACTTTCAAGTACACTGAACACTTGTGACTGAATATATAAATAATGAGACTAATGTGATCGTTGAGGTGCTGTATATGTCTACCCCCAACTGCGATTCTCTTACATATATCTGCTGAAGAAGGCCTCAGTTGGAGTTGAAATGTACACCTTCTTAAGTTTTGTGTTAAATAGGGTTATTTAAAGATGATATATGTGTTTATAATATACAAATTTTGTGAATATAACATTGGTTAAATTATGTGAATAACACATTGGTTAAATGTGTCTTATATGTGAGCATGTGGCTGGCATGTGTTGTCCGCCAAGGGCTGTGTGTCGACACTGTTTTTATGTATGCACACCTGTGTGTGTGTGTGTGCTTGCGCAATGCGTGGTGTGTTTGGTGTTTATATGCGTGGGGGGAGATGCGCTGGTCTGCCTTGAAGCCTGTGTGTGTGTGTGTGTGTGTGTGTGTGTGTGTGTTGTGTGTGTGTGTGTGTACTCACCTAATTGTACTCACCTAATTGTGGTTGCAGGGGTCGAGACTCAGCTCCTGGCCCCGCCTCTTCGCTGTCTGCTACTGGGTCTCTGCTCTCCCTGCTCCATGAGCTTTATCATACCTTGTCTTAAAACTATGTATGGTTCCTGCCTCCACTATATCTTTCTCTAGTCCATTCCACTTCCTGACTACTCTGTGGCTGAAGAAATGTTTCCTGACATCCCTTTGACT